>JZLH01S0023180.1:3807-16773 GCA_001188425.1 Eucidaris tribuloides | reverse complement strand
TGCATCCCAGGTTCCGTTTCTTTCGGATATATTTCATTTTTCTGGTTAGTGCACCTTGGATTAACATAAATCGGGAGGGTATAGAAGTATGGAGAGGCGAAACTGAACTTGGCACACTCGGTGTTATTGCAGCATGCCTAATTACGCTACAAGCACAACGCCAACTTGGCCGAGTAATCTCGGGCAAATTGTGGTACACGTTGTGGGATAGGTGAAAGATGATTGATAGAATGAGATTGGTAGACTGTTCTCTAGTCTCAGCATTGCGATATCACCATGTAGAGATTTGCACGACACGGGCAGAGAATGGAATGTGAGCTGGTGTATCCGTGCTAGTGCAGAAGATGACATATGAAATGGATGGTACATGCATTTCAAGTTGACAGGTTTAATTATGCACATGAATTGATTTGGTGATTAAAAATCTAAAATCGTAATTTAAGTGTGAGACTGACTGGACTGAAGACTAAATATTCCTTCCAGCTACTACTTTCAAGCTCAAGTTTAGATTGACCGTTTCTAGGGCCTTGTTTATTAGTTGCCATGGTAAAAACTCAATTACTAGTGAACTTAGATTTATAGATAGGGAAAGAATAGGAGAAATTCCCCAGGTATTTTCATTGTCACAGTGGAATCACTTTCCCCATCATACATGTATGCTTTGTTCATTACACAATATGTGCCAGGTCAGCGCCAGGGATGGATCTGCATAAACACTTGACCAACTGAACTGAGCCGACAGCTGGAAAGTTGGCAACATCGGTCTGTAGCGATCAAGCTTACACATACTTTGCTTACAGATATTGCATTATGTACATGTACAGGCCATTGCATTATGTACAGGTACAGGCCATTGCATCTGCAGTCTTTGTATCTCCAGTTCCTTCATCCTTCCTACCCCCCCCCCCCCTAGTCTAGCTTCTAGAAGTTTGGATTAATCCACCCTATATTGATAAGGAAACTGTTATCCTCGTTTATAGTATTTATGTCCTCAGTCAACTGCTCTGACTCAAACTGGTCTCTAGATCGCAGGGGGTGTGTGTTCGGGTGCTTCGCACGAAAAAGTCGCAGGGTCTGGGAGCGAGACTACCCCCCCCCCCCAATCCAATCATCACCATTTCCCACTTGCAGAGCACCCTGATGTCTGACATGCTAGAAATTTGAGCCTGCACAACATACATGTACACTACAAGCACATTTCTCTTACAGATTCTGAATTACAAGCCATTGCATCCCCCTCCCAGATGCTTCACATACTCCTCAACCCCCCCCCCCACACCCCACACCCGCACCAATTGTCCCTTGCATTACACCGTGGCCTCTGAAATGCCAAGACATCACCAACGAATGTCAACCCAGAGCCTATAGCTGCCAGCCAGCTTCTCTCTGGTACATTTCACAGCCTCACTCGTTTGCGTTGTGGCGTGCTGAGCCAGCGCGAGAGGTGATTCACTTTCCCCCCAGTTGGATGTGTCGTCATGGCAACAAGCATTGCGTCGCCATCTCGGCAGTGCACACATCTCGGGGAGCAGTGCTGCGGTTGTCTTGGGCTGATGACGATTGAAGATTATCACTGGAGAGAGTAGAGTAGCGCAGTCCTCTGCATAGCATGAAAACTTGTGCTTGAGCAAACATCGAGAAATGGTTTCCACTACTGGTTTTTCCTGCCTGTCACTGCCACCGTGAAGATTTCAAGACAGCTTTTGTGATTAGAAAATAGGTCAATCTAGAGCCGAAATAAAGGATGGAGTGGAAGGAAAATGTCCAGAAAAGGTAATGATACAATATGTGACCTACCAACTTGAAGAGGTCAATATGAATGATCTCATTTGGGGTTGTTGTGTTTTCTTTAAGTCAGTTTGTATAAAGCTCTGAGGTATGTGACGAAAATGAGTGATGTCGTTTGTTGAGTGCATTGAGAAATTGAGATTCAGTTTCAGGTTTTGGTTCTATTAAGTATGATTCTTCATGACTTTGAATAGATTTCTATATATTTTGGTTCACACATACATGTAGTTGACGTACATGTACACAATGATTAGTGCTACAGCAAACGAGTGTTATTTCTCGTGTATGTAGTACCAGTGTTTGGTTTCAGTATAACCTACTGCAGATTATTTCTGTAATGTTCAAAAATGTTTAATAGACCAGTATCATAATGTATCCAGATTGCATGCATGTCTCTCTGATAAGGTTACTCTTGACAATCTGATACACACTGTAGCTTGCCAGATATGCGAGTTGCACTTTTCAGTACTGATATTTTCTCTTCCAAAGCTTAGTCCATCCTCGCAATAATCACAGTTGGATAATAGAATAGATTATGGTGTACAGTAAATGTATGTGATGAAGAAGTATGATACTAAGTCATAAAAAAGTATAGGAATAAGAAGAAGTAGTAGAAGGGAGGAGAAAGGAGAGAGGACAAATCGAAGGAGAGAAGAGTAATGAGGAGGAGAAAGAAGAAGGGGAGGAAGAAAAGGAGGAAGACGATGAAGAAATGCGCATATCATGTGAGCTACATTTCTTCCAGTAGATGCTCTATGTACATACAATCTATATGTTAATATTATATTAGTACACTGTATTTTCATCAATATACAAGTATATGAAAAGTATATACTTTCAACTTGGTCTTAATGTCTTTGTAAAGATAAAGTATTGAGTCCTGTGACTGAATTTCACTGAAACCCATGCTCTTTTGTCTCCGTCCTCTTCTGCCCCACCCCTAGAAAATAGTGCTACATGTAATTTTTTTCCTGCCGTTCCTTTGACATCTGAAACTAGCAGCAATAGTGATGCTGTCTTGAATGCATGTAATGTACATGTATGAATTCATATTGGTGCTCCATAGGATGAGGCTCTGCTGTGTTGCTGAAATTCTTGCCAGCTTGATTGGCCGTATCAGCTTACTCCGTCAATAGACATAAAACACTCTCTTCTCCATCCTCTCCCTCCTCTCCCTCCTTCCTCTCGTCTTCTCTGTCTCTACTACATCTTCTACCAGCTAGGATGAGGAACTTTCATCAGATTACTCACGCACTTATTTAAGAATTCCTCCGAGGTGTTCGATAAATAGGCTATGTTAATATTAAAGGGAGAAGGCACCGGCAAACTAAACAGCATAAGTTAAGAAATAGAGAGGCATTGAGAGTATTGTGGGAATTATGGTATATGGTGATAAAGACAGCCTAAATAAGGGCTACTGTGTGACACTCACACTCAGCAAGGCCCTATAATTAGTTAATTGTGTTATTTTATGTCTTTGCAAGCCTTGTCTTAAGATAAACTTGCAGAAACAGTCATAGGGGGGAGGAGCTTATCGATTCAAACAGTGCATACATTACTACGGCTTGACTAACACACGTCGGTGGCATGCATGTGTCATGCTTGGTCGGTTTCAGCAATGTGTAGTGCGATCTGATTGTTGGCAAGAACTCAAATGTTTTCTTAACTTATGCCTGTTATGTCGCGATGCCTTCTCCCTTTAAGCCAGGCAGTAATCGTGGCCCCCAGGTTAATGCATACATTTTTCATTGTAAGTTGAGCTGGGATGGGGGATGCACTCATAGTTCTGAGATTAATGATTGAACGATCGGAGAGGGGTGGATTGATGAAAGATGCGTACAAATACATGGACACAAGTATGTGCATGCATAGGTTTTTGAAATTACTTACACAATATCTAGAGCAAAAAGAGCACAGGAGCTGAAAAAAGACATGGGGATTCACAACGATTTAACTGCCGAAATGGCAAAAGAGCCCCCATAAATTGCCATAGGGTCCAATACAAATCTAGAATGCACTGAAACATGAAAAGCAGATTCTGTTAAAAAAAAATAAATAAAAAAATCCATGAAAAAACTCATTCAGAAATTACATAATGTCACAGGTTTCATTACAGCATTGTTTGAGTTATAAACATGTTTTGTCATCATGTTTTATGTACAGTATGTGAATGAGGCATAATGTTTTGTGATATTTTTCTTTGAAATGGAACCATGTTCACCAGTGTTCAGTCATTTCTTCACATTAACGTCCGTGTAATTGGACACAACAATGACTATTGCACTGTTCTCCAAATTGTGGGCATACATGGCTAAATAGTAGGTACCACTACATGTATAACCATCCAATAACACGAGGATACCAGCAATTTAAAGGTAAACGACATGATTGGGGTTAGTCCTCAACTTGGGCTGATACTACTCTAGAATCAAGTAAACTATGCAAGGATTCTCCTGTGAAAATCTTGTCGTCAAACGTTGTTGTCAATGGGCTGATACTACTCTAGAATCAAGTAAACTATGCAAGGATTCTCCTGTGAAAATCTTGTCGTCAAACGTTGTTGTCAATATCGTTGGTGGCACGGAAACCTGCTGTGTGGCTCGCTATGGGGCTTATTTTTATCGTCCCCGGATAAAATTAAGATACTCCTATGTTTCTGCTTGATTCTCCTTAAGTAAGCAAATTACAGACAAATCCTTCCAGCTGGAAGATCCACTCCAGCTAGTGTATAGTTGGTATATATTTCAACTCATTTGGTTCTTGAGGCATTTTCAAATGTTCCCAGTCATGTCACTAACCTTTAAGACAGTGGATCCCTTTAAATAGTAAATACACCGTTAGAGGAAGAGATACCACTTGAAAACCTCTGATCATAGCACAGGAGCTAGAAACTTGAAATTTGTATTACAATTGGGTGTTAGATTGTGAATTGATGTATATAATCTACCTTCAGTCCCTCAAGGGCAGTGACATGGTAGTTTACAGGCATAAACCCTTGTCCATCGTGCTACGCAAATCAGGGTCTGAACAATCTGTGCTGCAGACTAGTTCTTCCATAGGCCCTGTGTTATAGCTGTTCCGTGGCACGTGTCCTAGTCAACAAGATTAGTCTTGGCTCAAGGCGCTGTGAAATTGTAGTGTCAAAATAAAGTCTGTGCCTGCAGACTAGTGACATGGTGGGGAAAAGTAAAAAAAAAATGACTTAACCACATGGGTTGAAACATATACCAATATATACACTGGCTCTTGAGAGTATATTCTGGCTGGAAGGATTTGTCTTGAATTCATTAACTTGAGACAATATGCCCAAGTTAACAAATATGTTCTTCAGAGTATATTCCGGCTGGAAGAATTTGTCTTGAATTTGTTAGCTTGCGACAAAGCATAAATTGAATTGATCTCTGGACCTAATAGAAATTGGATCCCATTGAAAGCTACACAACACATTTCAATGTCACAGCATTTTCTGATAATTGTTCAACAAAGAAGAAATGTTTTACTTTGAAATTTTCACAGCAGAAACTTCAAACTACATTCTCGATTGTGGGAGTATTGTGGCCTAAATTGAGTACTACTTACATTTTCCTTTACAGTACAGCTCCCTCTTGAGGGTTCAAAGGTCAGAATGTAAATGGAAGTGAAACTGCCAAGGAATTGAAATTTATACATCAACTGCAATGGGAGGTGCTGCCAATGTGGGTCCAATCAGTGATAAAGAATTTCTGGTAACATACATGTTCAAACAAAGAATGGTACAAGTTTGATCACTCTGCACATGAAAACAGTAAATCATTTGAGCTACAAGGGCATTTGTAAAATGATACATCACTCCATGTTTGGTTGGGAAATTGGTATCAGGTGATGCATTTACTGCAGCTGGACACTGCAGAGTCTTTTCTAGTTTTAATTTCATTGATTGATATATTTGATATTTCAAATAATTGATTATTGTGTGTGAATGAAGTTGCCTTGGTTTTTAAACCGTTTCTAAAACTACCAAACTGCAATTCTAAAAATCTATTCAGTGAACAAATTTATGTGTGTATTAAAAACAATGTGTCTTTTTTCAAGTGTGTCACTGGATTACAGTTTGGGTAATTGAACAGTTATGTCTGTCTAACCATCTTTCTAGAACATAAAGACAACATATTGCAGTCCCACATGTTTATTTTTATTGTCGTACAATTATTATTATTATTTTTTTTGGGGGGGGGTTAGAGCAAAGTTTAAAGGCCTACTTAATAAAATTACACAGTTTGTTCTGTCTTAAAATGCCATATGCACATAACTGTGCTATAGTACTTGTCTGCAAGCATTAGCATCCTGTGGCAATAAAGTGTTTAAAAATGATCAAATAAAGTTCTCATCGGATTCAAGTCACATCTCAACATCAACTATTTATAGCTGATATGTACCAAATGCCAGACCAGCACGAGTACGTCAGAGATCACCCTACCTTCCACCAATCCAAAGAAAGCTAGGACAGAAAATTGTCTCCTTATAAATGCTTGAACAGTCGATCAAAGTCTAATAATTATTACATTGTGGTCACTGAATTAATATTGGGGCGTCTAACGTTTGCGATTAAAACAAGAAAAAAAAATGGATGTCTGGCTAGGGTTTTCACGACATTTAGTTGGATGATGTACATGTAGAGTTGGGATCGTTAGTCATGTTTGATTATGAGCGGAGGGCAAACAAAGTCGTCAAATTTGTACGCAGCTTGTTTCTGGCCCTGCGGGAAGGAAGGGCCGCCTCTCCATCATCAGAATAGCAATTAAGGGAGGGATGCGCATCTCCTTACACGGAGTGTCCTGGCCGCCTGGCAGCAGCCGGCCGGCCGGCCACGCCAGTGATGTGTCTGCCGTATTTACTTAGGCATCGAGTGCGCTCTGTGCTCCGGCAGATTTTTCCGTGTTGTTTGGAGCGGTTAACAGAGTTGGAGTATTTGCCGTACATTTTTTGGGGTGCTTTGAAAAGGAGGTCGGCAAAGTGTAGTGTGAAAGAAATGTGATTATTGTTTGACTATGACAAATTGTTTCTTTACACCATATTTAGGATTGATATAGTGTAATTTGTCCATGAAAAATCTGCACACCTCTGTTAACGAACGTGGAACATTTCTTTATTAGCACAAATGATTTCAGTTAACCAGTTGACAAATTCTTATTGTAATCAATGCATGATTTTGTATGGATAACTTTTGGTGTGTTATGAATTGTCAAATTAATTTGATTCAGTTAATATTTTATCTTGTTTTAGCACTATTTAAGTCAATCTTTACAAGCCATTTTTAGGTCAATGTTCAGAACTTTTAATGTGTACGAACTGAACTACTGTACCAAAATGCGATCTGGATGCTGTTGAATAACTTGGTGATAGACTGCAACTTTATGAATAGACCATTTAAAAAAAGATAACCAGAAATTTAAGCTTATGATATGTACCTAAACATGGTTAGTTTTACTGGACTGGATAAAGAATGACCAGCTAGATGGCACTGTGTGCCTGTTAGTAACCACAAAGTATCGGTAGCCATGGCAACGAACCCTTTTTAACAAGAGTTACAGGGTACCAGCAATACTTTCCAGATTTGCAGCCAAAGACTGTTAGTAAGGAGGCCTGTGATTGGCCGGTGGCTTTCCTGAACCTTGGGACCCACTAGGAAGTGATATATTCATGAATTCGGCAGCTGTAATTACCCAGATTATGATAGTTGGCTCTGCCAGATAATGTGATTGTGAATAACATAACACAGGGAACTGAAATGGCTGGTAGGGCTAATGCTACATGTATACATAGGTTAATGGCTTTCGCATGTGGCGTGACTGCTTGCTTCTTTTCCTGTTTTCATCTCAGTTTCCCAGAGATCCCACTTCCTGCTTGGATCTATTGTTGCCAGGATAAACTTAGTTTAGTCCATTAAAGGTGCACAGCACAAGTACAGTATGAACTTAAAAGGCCATTTTTGTAATGTATTCAAATTTATGGATGTTTCATTGCCAAGAATATAGATGAGCTATTCCTTAAACCTGTTCCTTTTGAATGAACTTCAATCACTGGAATCCAGTTTGCACTTACATGTACTTGTTGCTATGCAGGACAAGCCTCGGACAAGCTTTCAGGATGTCAAGAACAACCTTTAAAAAAAATTTATACAGGAAATTTGAATATGTTATGAAAATGACATTTTAAGATAAAAGTGTACAGCTGCGGAATTTTAATAGTGAATACCCTCAAATCATCTTCTTTTCTTGCACAAAAGAGTGGAAAGGTGGTAGGTCAATACATGTGAATAATACTCTGAAAATTGATGGTTGTAGTGGGACGTACGTAGCATGCAGTTCGTAGGCTAAAGCTTGCCAGATATTCATGAAATATAGGGCCTACAGATAAAAGCCAGAGTCATTTGGAAAACACATAAAGTTGACCCTTTGAAGATGACATTATTTTTATATAACATCCATTCTCCACAGATCCCACCCCAAGATATCTCATACTAAGCACTCAATGTGATATTGGACATAGATTTTTGCGTTTTAATAACACACACACACACACACACATGAAAGTTAGTATAATAACTTGACATTCATACAAAGTTAGCAAAAAGCAGTTCAAAACAATCTACTAAAGTTACATGACATACATCATACAACATGTATAATCATTAGAGCAATGTGATGGTGAGAACTGAAATAACGTATTGTTTACATTTGAAACATCCTTGATGACGGTTTAGTGTTGTCAACAACAGTGATGTAACCTTCAGTATGATCCATTTTCAAGGCTGGTGATTCCACATGATTTCATCACAGATTGAGTCATCAAATTATGTTGTATTGTAAATGTTTATCGACTCTCCTGACGAATTTGGACCATTCTATGATTCTGTACAAATATTAGTTGTACAAATAGTTTACAAATAGATTGTGGTTAAAATGCAATCTACCATCCAAGTGATGCATTGCTAATTAGTTTCAGTCTGACTGTTTGCGGTGAGTATGATTGTGATGCTTGCACATTATACACTTTACAATTTTCGCAAGATGCGGATCAACAAATCTCCTAAATCGTTTTGAATAGATGAATTAATTCAAAAATAATTACATGAAAATATTGCACACACAACTTCACCTCATGACTTAATACATGATCATTTTTTTAATGAGGATGTAAGCGAGAGAGTGCCATATTAATGGAACGTTTCTTGAACATTTTGATACAAGAAAATACCAAAGTATTTTGGTATGTAAAATTCATGAAATAGTTGGCATTACCGGTATGTACATGTAACATTGGTGCATGTGTAAACATAGTCATACTCTAATGAAATACATGTGTACATGTATGTCCCTTTAAAATCCATGTGTCTGCAGCATCTGCTAAAAGTTTGACCAGCCTGTGCGCACTTGTATGTGCATGTGTGTATGTGTGTGTGTGTTTGTGTGTGTGTTTGTGTGTGGTGTGTGTGCACTTGAGAGATAAGGGTCCAGCGTCCCTCTCTTTCTCTCTCTCACACACTCTTTCAGTCATGAAATGCCCAGCCAATCACAGAGCCCGACAGAGATTGGCCAATAGTTGTGAGTCACAAGCACAGAGACTCGGCACGCGCACGCTTCTCGCTCTGTGATCCTGTCCACAGTACTAAACTAGGCTATTCCCTACCCACATCTGTGCTCTAACTAATGTGTACTTGTGTAGTACACATTTTTAGTCTGTAGGATACACTCATTTTCTATTGCTGAGTCAACTTTTATCAGGAAATTACTTTGCTGCGCTTGTTCCATGTTTCGACGCCACTTTCTGGATTTTTACTTTGGACTAATTTCACGCGTAGGGACTAAAACATACCCATTTCCTCAACATGGTAAGCACGGTTCTGGGGGTAAGTCATTGTTCTTATCGTTAAAACGTGGAACAGACGTGTTAATTTTATTTCATAGTGTGGTTACATAGTGTCCATGATGTGTAATCTGTGATTTTCACGGTTGTACACAGTGTGTTCAATACAGAGAACTACATCACACGTACATGTACAGACCAGATGATGAAATACACTATGAGCGAAAAGACGCACAAACCCTTTATTGGTGGTGGCAGAAGCTGATGTGCAGTTGATTAATCCTCTGTATCTGTTTCATTAAGTATAAATTGAGTCCAGTTTGCAATCATTACCGCTTTATTTCCCGTTGCCAGCTGTGTAAATCCCAGGAGTAGTAGAAATATAATTACAGAATCATTTGGGAATTGGATCATTTGTGTAAAAAATGCATTATTTACTCCTGCCCAGCTGATGGTTATTTTCATTACATTGTATTCAAAAATATTTGACTTTCAAACTATTATATATTTCATGATTTAGTAGTCTAAACAACATGAAAAATAGAAAAAAAAAAAATCATTGTGTAATTTTGTGCCATTGACGTGTAAATTTGTCCAGTTTCAATATTTGTGTTTTTTGACAATTATTTTACAGTCATATACTTATTTTGATAGAAATTCCAGACCTTCCCAATCAAGCCACTGGTCAGTTTTGTGATAATATAAAAAAACACACAAAAAACAGACATAGGCCTATAGGTCAAAATGGGTCTTCATTCTGCAGACTGTTCCCGATAGTCTTACATTTGTATTTTATTTCTGCTTTTAAAATGGCAAACGAACAATAAATTTATAAACTAAACTTACTTTAAAATGAAGTTTTTACTTTTAGTCAGTCTTACCTGATTAAAATATTGTTTACTCAGGAAAAAGGTTATTACAGTAAAGATTGTAACTTCTTTTGTCAGTTATTCTGTCATGATCTGTTTTTATAGATTAGGGTAAATGTAGGTTGACATGACATGTAGAAAAAATGTGGTTTATCACGAGGTTAACTCTGCAATTTATTACCACAATAGATGTAATCGCAAAACTATTGGTATATGACATACATGTATCCCATACATGAAAGTATGGTAACATTTTCAGCTTCAAAATTGTGTGCAGATAATGCAAAGAAAAATGTATTCATTCCATTCCAACCCCACCCCAGTCCCTCCTGACCCTCCCCACCCCCTCCCATATTACTACTACCACCACCACCCCCACCCCCACCCCCCACCCCGTGGTTGAAAGAGGAAGCGGCTGATTTTTACAGCTTCAGTTTTCAGCTTGTAGGCCGGCTATAGGTTAGTGTATTATGTACATGAATTGATGAAGAACAGTGCAATCAAACAGTTATTCATGATTTCAAAATGGGTATGTTTTCAAAATTTCAAGAGAATAATTCATCTGAAGACTGAAAATTGGCGAGAGATCTCACCCTATTTCTAGTGAGGTCGCCCAACTGTGACTACATGATTCAGATTTAAAGGCAGGGAATCTCATTTGCACCCTTCCCACAGCACAACACACCATCACTCATGCTCGCAATCTGTGAAGGACATGCCTATGAATGATCTATAGTTATACATGTTCCTAGAATTTGAAAAATGCACAAAAACAATTGCCGTTTAGAGTATCTCTGGGCTAGGAATTTTGGTCTCTAAAAGATATTAATTCAAATCAAAGTCTAGTGGTCTATGATAATTCACAGAAACTGAGTTTTCAGCTCCCATTCTTTGGTGAGGGTTCATAGATCTGGTATTTCATACCAGTGTATACACAATGTTAATTTTTTGACGTGCAAAAGAGACAGCCTGCTTTTAATCTAGTTCTGATAGTATACATCATCCTTTGTACTGTAGTTTTGTCATCACTTGAACTGGAATAAAAACTTCTGATTTACTTTTCGTGGAGTAATTATAGGGGCAAGGCGAAATAAAAATAAAATGATTTGTTTGCATATATGCATAATCCAATCTCTCTACGCAAGCACATCATACATATTGTATGGTGCCACATCATTGTTAAATTGAGCTGGTGTATTATTAACACTGTTGCCAAGCAACGCTTTATGCAAAATGCATAAACAAGACAATTGGAATACCAGCATTTTTCGTTTTGTAATGGATCCGTTACGTCGACGGGTTAGAGACCACAGTGAGTGCACGTAGCAAGAGTTCCAAATGGCTGGTATGCATGGATGCATACTAATTGTGAAATACTGGTTTTATACATTATGCATATTGCTGGATAGTTGTAGATGGAATGTAATCTTTTGTAAAATTAATTATAAAAGTGAAATTTATATAAATGCAGTCAGGACTGAGAACTGAAATAATAAATTTCACAAGGTGTTGGTCAGACTACCTCAATGATAATCATGATTAAAGCCCAAGTGTAGTTTTGGTCAAGTTTAGACAAGTTTTCCGTCAGTCATTCACAAAGTATTCTATTGTTACCCCAGACATCAGAAAACAACCTCAATCCCTCTGAAAATTGTTTATATTGACAAATTGTGATGTTTAAATTATCAGAACCAAAGGTAGTGGTATGTATATTACCTGTGGAAAATTTACATTTTGAGCAGTTTGTAAAAAAAATAAAGTTTCAGAGTAAGCAATTTTTAGGGCATTGATAGACCATATTGATCTACCTATTTAAAAAAAAGACCCCAAACCCCTTGATTGCAAAGAATTTCATTTTTACCATTTACCCAAACTGTATTGAGTGCAGAGCAGAGTTCTGCATGTATTGTAAGTACAACAGTGGTATCTGAACTGTGCCAGACCATTGGTGTTGACTTTTGGTTGGTTTAGTTTCACTACATTACAGCTTTGATAGTGATGTCCTGACTGTGCTTGGTTCTAATGTTACCATGGTAACAGGACCATTTACTTCCTGCACAGCCTTGTATTCTGTATACAATATGGCCACCAAGCTGGATGCATGCACTTCCTGGTAAAGTCATTACATGTAAGCTTATCCCTGTGCTGAGAATGCAGAATATGTATGTGCCTTTACTTGCTTTTCAGCAGGTCTCGAACTCGAAGCAGGAATGTACCTATTTCCTTTGCTCAGAACAGTACCGATCAGGACCAGGGAATTGTTCCTGGTCAGACTTATCCTTCACCTTGTGAACAAGATCAAAAGCATTGTTAAAAAAAAGATTTCAGTTTTTAAAGGCAAGGTTCACCCTGGCATCAAGTTGGTTTTAATGAAAGCAGAACAATGAGAGAAACAATGAAAGTTTGGCGAAAATCCACCAAAGACTAACAGAGTTATGAAGTTTCAAAGTTGTAAATTTGTGAT
>JZLH01S0023177.1:18963-30662 GCA_001188425.1 Eucidaris tribuloides | reverse complement strand
GGAGTATGAGTCTTGTAATACATGTACACTGTAGTTGGTATTGAGCTTTGATGTGAAAAAAATAATATTAAAAATATTGATATTAATTATTAAATTGAAACTATAGATTGTCTGTGATTTCTTTTTATTTAAACATATACAGATTTTTTTTCAGACAAAACCATATTTTTTTAAAGTGTTAATTAAAGCAAATGGATAAGGTGTTAGTGAATATCTCCTACATACATATATATTTAATGTGGTCACTAGACTTTGTACATTTATCAAATATCCGTTCCATATTATGGCGCCAACCTGTCTATAAAGACCACCTGCTCATAAAGACCACTTTTGTTGTTTCCCTTGAGTGGTCTTTCTATACAGGTTTGACTGTAATACAGAAATTGAATGAGGTCACTTGTAGTAAATGTTACTTTTATAAAACACGATGATCATAATTTTAGGCAGTTTTAAATTGATTAACTCCCACTGTTGTGTTGAGGTTGCTAGCTCCAACAGAAAGTAGTGAAAATGGTCATGTATAAAAATGATGTATTGTATAGATAAGAATATATTTCACCTTCAGCAGTGGTGATGTAGATGTCAAAATAATTTCACTCTAAAATATTTTTATCTTATCTCCAGGACCAACACTTAAACTGAAGAGACCAGTTGTGAGCAAGATGTACAAATCTCAGATGGATGCGTTCTACATAGATGCTGAAACTCCACGAGAATGATTAGTGTTTATCAGATTAAACATTGAAAAAAAAAATTGTTGTAAATAATTGTAAAATAATCTATCCTAGATTCATAATATTATGAAATATTAATTTTTGATATGTTATCAAGTCAATATGTTTACTTCTTGAAATTAGTTTAATGAGACTCATTTAAAACCATTGTATGATAGGCCCCGTCCAGATCTTTCTGTCAATATTTGGGCCTATTAAAGATGTACAGCATTTAAATAAAAGTAAATCTGTTTTTACGTCTGAATTAGTGACAAGTAGTCACTCGGAAAGTGTTGAAAATGCAGTTGAATTAAATTAATTAGTTTTGCCAAAAATAAAGGAAAAGAAAAAGATAAAAAAAGCAAGCTCTTCTCGTCTGATTTTGTATTTTCACTGTCCGGTGTATTTGAGAATTACATAGAATATTATAAAAAACTCTTGCCACAAGTAACAATTATGCAGTTGATTGTAAAGATGAAAGAAGCATTGAAAGACCAATGTGGAAGTCTGAATCTCACAAAAAAAAATTGAATGTTGAGAAAAGTTTTAGCAGGGATTTAATAAAACTGAAATTCTTTTTGTTGAGGGCCAGTCTATTCAGCATTCTATCATTCTATCTAGATTTTTATTTGGAAAAAAAAGAAGTGAACAGGTTTAAAGGTTTGAATGTGTTGGCTTATATAACAAAAAGTATACAAAGGTGGTATCTGTCCTTGTATGCAACAAAAATTGTGCAGATATTTAACATACTTTGATCAGCTGACGCTTTGATTGATGGATTTCAAAGTGCATCATGCGGGTGTCTGTCCACACAGTTTGTGTAAAGATGAAAGGTCATAGGTCAATAAAAGTCATAACATATCGAAGATAAGTCGTTTATTCCATAATTGTCAATTGTGATGTTATCGGTCCTAGTTTCATGCATCTACAAAGAAAGCTGTGATGCATACAATTAGCATGTTATATTCATTGTAAGTGATGAGTCATTCTTGACGGGTTATTGTGAAAAATGTTGAAATTGGAATTTGCTGAATTTTATACTATTTGTAGGAAACATTGAAAAATTAGTTAAATCTACTCAAAATTTTGGGGTAAAATAGCCATAAGTGGACCCAAGCAACAAATTTATTCAAGGTAATGGATAATGGATACTTTGTATCTGTTAATTATTCTATACATGTATATCTCTAATTATTTTTGTACAGTGTATTACTCATTTTCTCTCATTTGTAAATTACATGATGAAACGCATTTAAATCATTATAATTTATCGTGCACCTCATTTACTATCTGTCATGATAATGCAAGTATAAAATTTATGGTACTTTCTTTTGTTTTTTGTGGAAATTCAGTACCTCTATGTAAATTCATTTGATATATATATATGTGATCTGTATTCTACGAAATAAATTATGAAAATTGGTGGATAGAGTATGTTCACTTTGTATATTTGACCATGCGACTCTCGAGTCTGCAATGAATGAACATGCCTACTTATCCTAGATAACTCCAAATTAAGGTAACATATATTGGTATCTTTAACTCTTAATAACATGTAACTGGTGCATTTTTCACTACAGATAGTACCCTTTCAATTAGTGCCATAAAAATGAAATATTTGCTAGTAAATTATGTTGTTATTACACAGTTACATAGTAGAGGAACGGGGCTCACTAAATCACTCAGAAAAATGGCAATTTTACATTGGATATTTTCCTGAAAATCACATTTTTTTCGTGAAATGGAAAACACCAATACATTTTCTATACATTTGTGGATATCTATTGGTTCAAAATAACTTCACAGAATTCATTGTAGTATTTACAACATTCTAATGATAATTACGTTGTTAGAAAGGGTATACTTTTGTTGACAGCTCTTGTACACTATTTTTTTTTTACCCCTAATGTGTATGTGAAATGTTATAACTATTTAAAGTTGACACTCTAAAAGTTGTTCAAAACCACTTCACATGTTAAGAGTAAAAAAAATAAATAAAACATCTCTTGAAAGCATACTATTAACCTGAATGGGTAATAGTGTTAAGTTGGATTTATTGTAGGCTTTACCATGACTCTGTAAATAAAATGTTCTGTTTGGGGTGCATTTGTTCTATTCATGAAATAAACATTGATGCTACCGTAATTGAAGGCCAATTGCACATTTAGAGTCAACATCATATCTTATACTTCATATAGTATAGACGTGGGTCCAGTAAATTCAATTCCTCAGTGCCCAGTCTTGATAGTAGGTGGTAGTGGTGTATGACATGATTCCACAAATACCATAGAATCATTTGAAAGTAGACAAATATTCATTTTCACGGGAGTCGATATACATTGTATATATACTCAGATGCATTTTCTTAGTGCAACTTCAGCGATTCAAATGTTTTGTGAAGAACCGTTGTAGTTATAGGTAATACACATTTCAGTCCATTCATCAGATATTGAATGCATTGTTTGGATCTCAAATACATTATCTAAATTATGTAATTACATAACCTGTCCCTATGGTACTCCCTTTGCTGTCTTGAAAGTTTTAATATCATATAGAAAATTGAATGGCAGCAACCATTTTCAACAAAAACATTGAATACATAAACATGTCTATTGAATACAGTCTTAACTAACTGCTTGAATTAAGTTTGTTCTTGCTGTTTTTCATAGCACATGGTAACCGTGATGTATCAACAAATCCCACTGTCCCAAGACAGTGATTAACATTTTACCACTCCTATTTTTTAAGAAATAATGCTGACTATCAAGCAAATTGAAAGCAAATTATATTGTATAGGTTGTTCATTGTCATATCTGTAAATGTATTCCAAGACCATCATGCAAACTGAATATGACTTGTTATTACTGTTGTTGAAGTCGAGATGAAAAATATGAAGTTCATTATCATTTGTTCCAGAAACACCTACATTTAGGCTTGATTACGATATGATGCATTCTTCAGAAATTGACATTTGATTTAATCTGTATTGTAATATATCAGGTATAAAATATATTAAAGTGCAGTTTTAAAAAAAAAGGGGGAAATAAATGAAATAACCTCCCTGTAGATAGTTTGTAGTTCTGTAAAGCTCACCAAACCTCGGTATTGTATCACAGTAATCACACTATGAAAAAAAATGAAAAGTGGGGGCGGGGGGACGAATAACGGTAGGGAAACTTTGGGGACAAAATGTAGCAGAATATGATAACTTGTTTGACGTCTATGTGTGCTGTGTCGATCGTATGAATTGCAACCAAGATCTGGCGATATAAATTATAACTGCAAAGTATGGAAAGCGAGGATCTCCAAGTGATCGTTTGTTGATCAATTTACCTTCTTTTTTTGGGGGGGGGGGAGGAGGTGGACTGTATGATAATACTGGAGATCTGCAGATTTGATTCTGAAGAAATATTGTTTTGAGATGTTTCAGCTTCCAAGAATGTTGGTTGTGTTTTAGGTATTTGTGTGACACTACGGCAATTCAGCACACTTTTAGTTGATCTTCAGTATTATTTCCAAGCTGGATAACAATTTCAAACCTTTGTAAATAAGTCAATTGTTCATCCTTTTAACATTCATGATTTATTGAAATGAATGGATTCAATGTATTAAACAAATAATAGGTTTGAGGCATTTAACCAAGGGTTGTTTCCAGCTTGGTGTACCATTGGAACATTTTGCAAATGGGTTAAAATATATGGCAGGCTAATATATTTAATATTTGGATCATTATATTTTTTTACTACATCTGATTGGACCATCCAAAATAATTTTGAAATTGTTTAAAAACTTTAAACAAAACTAAAAACAAAAAAACAAAAAATTATCTCTAACCATCTTGATGTGTCATTCAAATTCATTTCCATCCATTAGACAAAGAAAAAAAATACAAATAAAAAAAATGAACCCTCCCTGTTCGGTCAGTGGCCATTGCGGTGCTTCTAGAAATCTGAAAGTGCTAAATCTTGTGTCAACGGCTGAAAAAAATGTTGTACATTAGAGATATTTTTGTGTGCCCATTGCATGTTGCTGTGCAAATGAAAATTCATACCTATGGCATATATATATTTTTGTGGTGTGATTAGTGTAACTGGTGCCTGATTCAAGAATCAAACAAAAATTACCTTGCATAACTGAAGGTTTTGATTACAGCGGTTCTTAAATTCTGTCAACTTTCAGCCTGAAAGTTAGTCAATTGCCAGACTATGTCACTGATTAATGTTAGCCATTTTTTCCTGTATTTTTCCTCCCTGTGAAGTATAAGCAGATTGCTAGTGCTTACATAATCGAACTGTGCAAACTACATCAATCAAGATGGGTGAAACAAAATATGGTTTGTAATTTGTGCTAAAATTATCGTCTATTTTGACATGCCAATACCTGGGTGTTTTGGATATTGATTGTGCAAAACGGATTAATGGAATAATATGATATAACGTAATAAATCATGATAATTACAAGTTATTAATTTGTGCCATTCGGTGTTTCTATTGATTGTGCGATAGTCAGAAAATATCTTGAAATTGAACATGAAATAGCTGAAATTGTGCCAAACATGACAAATTGGAATTGGTACATATTGTATCTGCATACTTTCAATTGAATTGCATCTTTAACATGCATAACATTCTGTCATCATCGAACTAAAATTGATTTGCAGATCAAAAACGGCAAACTTAAGAGTGAATGAGAAATAAGTCACTTGCTTTTTTTAAGTCATGCACCATGGCAATAATTATGTTGGGTACACAGTGATACCAACGATGAAATATTTACTATTATAATTAAGTGGACAAGATGAATAAATTCATCATAAACAATACTTTGTTAGAAGTGCCTACCTTTCTAATCCAATACTGAGCAAAGTCTATAGAAGTATCGCTTCTAACATTACTACACGGGTGGCCCAGATAAGATGCTTACAGCTGCGAATCGCTAAATTTCTTCAACATCATCTGCAATATGTGCAATTGGTTTTTGTGTTTCAGCAGTTTAGATACATTCTTTTTGCCAACAAGTTATGCATACCCACTTAGATCATGATATTTGAGTCATTCGTCTGTGCGGTCCTGCGCTTATTTTCCGCAGGTCAATGTATCATTTCCCCACATTTGCTCAATTTTTCATCAGCGGCGGTCATCCGAACACCGAGATATTCTCGCGTCTCAGCGTGCCATATCAGACAAACCGCGATGACAATGGAGATGCAGCTCCCATGGTCTTCCTTATCAAAGCGAGGGCATTCCTGCCCTTTGTCTCGGCGGAGCTTATTCCATGGCACACCGTAACGTGACAGTATTTCGGTGTTCTGATGATCGCGCTAGGTTAAAAAAAATCGCAAATTTAGGAAATTACATTGCCTCAGGAAAATAGCCCTAAGATCCAAACACCTCAATCAAAATTGATGATCATGGTATCATTTTGTTGGAAAAAGAATGCTCTAACCCATGGAATAATCACCAATTACATTTTGTGAATGACTGTGAAGAAATTAACGATCGCATGTGTAGCATTCTTTTTGGGCCACGCTGTATAAACCAGATTCAAAGATTGTGTCCATGATTTGCACACCCTTAATTGAACTCAACGACCAAATAAGCTGAAATTATTCAAAATTTAAAGATTTACATAAATCTTCACCTCTCACAAAAGCCTAGGGATGGAAAAGTGTGGTTTCGTGAATATAAGCATTAAAAAAATCAAACCAATTTGAATTTCATATGACTTTATTATTTTGAGTATTTAATTAAAAAAAGAAAGAAAAAATAAAGAAGGAAGAGAAAAACTGCAGTTAGTGTTAATCAGTAGTGGTATTAATACAGTACAGTGTATTATGCATTCACTAGTCCAAAATGGGATTCAAAATCTATATTCCCGAAAGTAAAATGTCAAATTTCTCACCCTGGGAGGGAAACCCCCTCCCAGACCCTTCCCGCTTCTTGATTGTACTTATCCCCCGCATACCCCCACTGGGCCCACACATCCTGAAAAATATTGACGATCCTCACGCGCGCTCTTCAAGCATCACTTCCAGTCGGTAAATTTTATTTTTGCCAGTCGGCGAAAATGACCACGTACACCCCTTCTCCCCATTCAAGATGCTCCAGCGACACCCGTGATTACAGGGACACATGTCTAGATGGAGATTTCAAACTGCATCATATCATAGAGTAAACTTTAGCTTTTTGTCTGGAGGAAGGGCTCGACTGCTTTTATATCCTCGATCATCTGAGATATGAAAATCCGACGAGAATTATATTTTGCGTGAGAGCATGAAAATTGGCCACAAAAAAGTAGGTTTGTTTAAGTTTTCCAAAACAAGATAATGTAATAGTATTAGATTGATGGAAATGAGGATATTGTTTGCAAAGAATTAAGATTAATATTCCTGGTAAACATGTCACTGTCTTCTATAAAAGAACAACCTGAAACACTCTTTGACCTTTTTTTAGCTCACCTGAGCCGAAGGCTCAAGTGAGCTATTGCGATCGCTTTTTGTCCGTCGTCCGTTGTTCGTCGTTCGTCGTGCGTAAACTTTTACACATTTTCATCTTCTTCTTTAAAACCCATGATTGGATTTAGCCCAAACTTGGCAGGAATGATCCTTAGGGGGTGGGGATTCAAAGGTCCTCCAATGGTACCCCTGCCCCCCCCCCCAGGGGCCCAGGAGGAGGGCCATAAACGGTCAAACGTAGGTAATTTTGAAACATGTTTTCTAGATCCAGAGATAGTTTAGCTAAGTCACTGTGTGTGTAGATACTTCTGTATGTGATGAATTATTGTTCCTCTTGACAATGCCCAGGGTGGCCCCGTTTGGCCCCTGAGGGGGACAACATGTTGCGGGAGGGCCCTATGGGAATAATTCAAATTTACATCATTTTCTTTAATTTAAAGAAAATGATGTACATGTAAATGTGAATTATACTTTAAAAGCATATCAATGGATTTAGACCAAACTTTGTGGGAATGATCCTTAGGGGGAGGGGATAGAGGGTTCTACTTGTGCAAGTAGGGCCTCCCAGGGGACAGGGCCCGTAAGGGCCAAAACTTGGTAACTTTCTAACCACAAGCCCATTTATAACCAAACTAGGTGGTAGATGCGTAATAGGGACCTCAATGTTTTTGGGGGTCAAAGGTCACATATATAGGTCAAAGGTTAAATGGGGTCAAATGATAGAATACACGTGCAATTTTCTACTGGGGTTGGTATCGGCCCATTTGTAATTACATGTAACTTGAATGGTAGATGCCCTACATGCATAGGGACCTTTAAAAATTGGGGTCAAAGGTCACACAAGTAGGTCAAAGATCTAATAAAGTCAAAGGTTTTATGTAATGGATGTCAGCATTTAACTTGCAAAAGTAACTTGGCAAAATTAGATATAACAAAGGATGCAAACTTTTTCACCGAGCTCCATTGTGCCTAGATATCAGGCTTCAAGGGCCAAAACAGTGTGTATAATTGATGTTTTCAATATGGGCACCACAGAGAGTTTGCGAGATGTCAGGTGAGCTCTTGTTGTATCATGAAATACCCGGTGTTGTTATCCATGAAACAAAATTTTCCCTTTCTTATCCAGAACGACTGCGGGGGAAATTACACAAAATCATTGACAAAATGAATGGTCAACAGTGCCCATGAATTTTTAAACATTTAATTGTTTTATTCATTCATTATTAGATCATTACTGAAACATATTAACTCAGACTAGTGAATTCTTATGGCTTGTGCCTCTTGGATTTTTGGCAGCTTTGTGTGTAGTGCCCTCTATAAACGAGACTGCGGCAACTTTAAAGGCAGAGCGTCTCTTTTGCATGCCTACAAATCAACATTGTTTAAACACACTGACCTATAGAAGAAAATACCATCGCATGACCTTTAGCAAAATATAGGAGCTACAAACTCAGTCAGTGGAATTATAGTGACGCGTAGTAGACTCTGATTTGATTATGTTGTGTCGTGCGAAAGACCTGATCGTATAGAACCCAATTGAAAAATGCCACACAAAAAACAATGGACCGTTTAGTGTTAGGCCTACCGACCATCATAGATCCTACTACAAAAACACTAAACGTCATTTGGCGGCATTTTTCAAATTCTAGTAAATTACAACCTTGCATTTCACAGTATTTCTTCCATCAATAGCCTCAGTCCATGAGGGCGAATTATTTTCTTTGCTGTACTGTGGGAGGCTTGCCAAATAGAGTTCCCTTCATTTAAAATTACCTTGCATAACTTCTCAAAAGAACAAGATAATTGACCTCCACGTCCACTACTGCCATGCAAGAAAAGGACTGCCTCCTCACTAAAACGTAGTATTATGCCATAATTGTCAATACAATAGACCAATCGAGTTACGTGAATTTCAAATATTGTACTCGAGCTTAGAAGACAAATTGGGAACAAAATATAATTGTACAGGCGATATACAAGTTTAAACATCTGCGAAGAACGTAAACACTCACTAACTGTAATATTTACATTCTTAAGTCATCTTATGCTTTGTTTGTGTAACAATTATAAACACATTTCTTCTTTACGTTAATGTCCTGAATTGATTATATAGAGCACAAAATTTGTGTTATGATATATGTTAATTTATGAGTATCCTAAATGTGAACGTTATCTCTACATTTCCCACCACGTCATTCTTTGCTCTTGTTCACACACACACACACAACACACACACACACACACACACACACACACACACACACACACACACACACACACACACACACACACACACACACACACACAGGGGTCCGACGGAAACGTATTTCGTCTTGGCGGGGGCAAAGCCCAAAAGGGCACTTTTGTTCAAAAAGTGCATTGGGAGCCACGCACATATTTTCACCATCAAATTACGTTTTGATGAGTTTAGCTAATTTCCGCGCTAATATGTAACTTAAGCCCCATTTTTTAAGCGCAATCGCTTGATTATGAAAACATGAAATACATATCTACTCCGCATGCGAGCGTAGCGGAGCGAGACCGTTTGGAAATTTTCGACATTAGGTAGTAAAATTCGCTTTTTGGTCTATTGTGCGCTTATTACAACCCTCCCAATTTTGAAGTGCAACAAAACATTTTTGAAGGGGATTTATATAAAGCATTGAAATGCATATTATATCTACTCGCCGATCGACGCGTAGCGACCCAGCTCGTTTGCCGGAAATTTTGAAAATTTAGTAGGTTGAAAATTCGCTTTATTTGGTCGTCTATTCTGGTGGCTCTACAGTACCCATCCTGCAACGATCATAACGGCATCTAAATACACTTTAATTGATTATGCAGTTCATGTCTGTAGTATTGTATAACAGCGGCGCTTCAATCCATTTTTTGATTGGGATGGCAAAAAGTAAAAAAAACTTCAAAAAATGTTCACGCACTCCGTGCGCCAAAGTGTTAGTATAGAACTTGCGCGGCGAAGCCGACATAAAAAAATGAAAATCTGAATAGTTGTTAGTAGTATTTGTGCTGTATAAATTAATGAAGTGGTTTGTTGTGTCTTGCACTAGTTTTAGACCGTTTCGCATTATTACGTTTCATAAAATTTTTCATGGTCTCAAAATTATTGGGGATTATGTTTGCCCCAATATTTCAAATTGGGTAACGACCGCCTCCTTGCCACCCCAGATTGACGCCCCTGCTTTGTAGAATACGCAAAAGAATCTGCTTACAGAAAAGGGCATTCTTCCCCAATAAAGTATTTTCGTATATAGTTGTGTTGAAGATAATAAAAGCCACCATGGCGATTTTGATTTCACGGAAGACACGTTTCATCACTGAAAAGCCACATTAAAATTTATCAATTAAAGATGGAGAGGGCCCTAATTTGCCACCCGAGGGCACTGAGTTAGAGGCAAAGATGCCCCTTTTGCCTCTTCGTTAAACAAAGTATTTCTTTACGACGATCCCCAGCATGGCAAAAATACATTAGAATATAAAAACAATAAACAAAAACAAAACAAATCACCTTTGTGACAAAGTGCGTTTATTAAAAAAAAGAACACTTAACTTAATATTGTTAGGGCTACAAACAAAAAGAAGCAATTAACTAACAAAATGCACTGATTGCTTACGTTAAATGGGAGGGGTAGTGGGCAAGCCAGTAGGAGGGCCTAATATCTCCCCATGGGGGCCATTAATATGAGAGCCGAGTAGTATTTTGAGCGAGGCCTAATTTGTACCCATGATAAGATGAGATGCCAAATCCCTTTTTACGCACAAAAATGCCATTAACCATAATTACCCAACTTATGCCTTCTTTGTACCAGTAAACATGCCCGTTCCGGGCCAAAAAAAGAAGAAAATGAATGAAAAAATATGAAAATCTAATCATAAAAGATAATAAATAACAAACAGATCAATCTCCTTCAGCGAACGAAAACGCGTAGATTAAAAAAAGTGTGCCTGTTTTTTCAAAAAGGCACATTTCATTGAAAAAGGCGGCCATTTTTTTCTATCCCGTAAATTTTGGGGGGCAAGTGCCCCCCTGCGCCCCGTTCCGCCGCCCCTGCACACACACCCCACAACACACACACACACACACACACACACAACACACACACACACACACACACAACACACACACACCACACACCACACACACACACCATCACACACACACACACACACACACACACACACACACACACACACATTCACAACGCACTCATGGCGTAGCTAGGCATTTTTTCAGAAGGCCGGGGCCAAGGGGGGGGGCCTTGAATTTTTGTGTGTTCGTGGGGGGGGGCACCAAATCCCTAGGTCAATGTTTTTTTCCGGTCACGCCAGACCCGCCCCGCAAAAACTGCGTGGGGGGATGGGGTGATGACAATTTTTTCCCCAAATTCCAAGCCCACATTTCTTCTCGGTCACGCCAATCGCCGAAAACTCGCGGAAAACTCCTCAGGGGAGGGGGTTCTGTAGTGAAAGAAAAAAATTTCGCCAAATCCAGCGTGCAAAATGTTTTCTATTTT
>JZLH01S0023164.1:31866-46140 GCA_001188425.1 Eucidaris tribuloides | reverse complement strand
GCAGCTATCACCCAAATCACACACACCATCTCAATCAGTGTAAATATAGCACGGAATCGGGAGGGTTTCTGTCAGATACGAACGGAAACGGACGCAGTGACTCGGACACACAGGAACCCGTCAATCACTCAGATTACACATGCAGGTTGCGTTCAAATGCAACGACTCGGAAGCCCTATCCCTCATCTGACTACCTCGGACTGTACAGTTGGACGTTCCCAGGTCCGGAGCTATTATACGCGGCAAACCTGCATGCGAATTATGTAGATCTCCAGTTAAGGCAATGTGTCTTCTACGTACATGTGATTAGTACGGTACTAGAGTTGTATTGAAAAGGTTAACCGACCATTAACCAATTGTCAGGTGGTATACCAAACCTGTTCAAATAGTCAACTTGTTAAGGTATCGCTGACGAAATTTTGCGTCACAAATTTCCCCCCTTAAATGTTGTACATACATGTAAGTGCCAATTATACGCACATATTGACTAGTCATACCACTTTTTCTTTCATATTTATATAATGTACCATGCAGTAGCAGAGACACAAGCCTCATAACAATTGGTTTCAATTGGATATTTTACTATAAATTGAAATTTTGATCATGGGGAAAATGCACATTTTCTATGAATTTGTAGACTGGAAATACGTACCTCACACAAATTCATGATACATGTAACTTCAGAAATCTTAACAATATCAGAATAAAAATTACGTTGATAGAGGGGGTTGGTGGTACTGTACAGTAACAGTCCAATATTATTTAAAGTTGTTACTGCACTCCAAAAGTTGCACAATGTGGCATTGTTAGATAAGGCTTAACATATTACAAAATATCAAAGAAATACATGTACTATATGTGCCCAACAACCACTAAGATTGACAAAATCCAACATCTACACGTACATGTACATGTACAAGGATCCCACTATTATCTTCTTGTGAAGAATACCATGCAGTAACAAACCTTGCAATTTTTTTTTCTTGCCTCCAGAAGAGGATTTATTCACATTCAAAATTTCAAATTAACAATGGAATCACAAACATATAATCAAATATAATAAATCAGAATACATGATTTCAACGTGTTTCAAATATAATACAAAAATTTCTTAGGTAGTTTTAAATTATCTTTGTTACTAACTCTGTTTATTTCTATTCTCTTTTCTATTTCTCTCGCAAATAAATATTTCAAACTTACACTTCTTTTATCTTTTCCGGTTCTATTTCATTCCAGAATAATTTATAGATGCACCACCAGGCTATATTGATTATCAAGTCACAATCATCAGTATCTGCTTTAATTAGATGTAGAGTATTAATATCAATATCTACTTTGAAAACGCAGTAAATAACGTTTTTGACATGAACAAGGAATGTGGTATTTAAGTTACAAAAAACAAAAGCATGTGTTACGTCTTCTTCAACATTACAATGTGAACACATGTTATCATTTGCTAACCCCCATCTAAAAAGATTTTTCCTGACAGGTAATAAATTGTTAAGTAGTTTGAAGTTAAATTCACCCAATTTGTTTTCTTTACTGTACACAAGGTGTCTTTTGAAAACGACAGGCCAATTAATATCTATTCCCACCGTTCTCTCCCAGAAAAGACAACAATAATTCGTATATGTAGGTTCATTACTTAATATTAGTTTATAAATATGATTGAATATTTTGAATATTGAATATTCACACACATGCAAAGAGACACAATTTGGGTACCTTTTTGTTGTCATCTGCTATAAGTTATTATTCTCGCTGTCAATCACCGACGAATTTTCAGTCAAAGAACCTGTCTTGCGAAACCTACAAAATTTTGTTTTACTTGGTGTTTGCTGGGTTTTTTTTTTAATTGTTGTATTTTTGTAATTCAAATTTTTCAGTCTAAAGAAAATTGTGTTTTTTCCATGAAATTCCACGTTCTCATATTCCTTGAAATTTTCCATTTTCCATATCACAGAAAACTGGGGACTTTACTGGTGTTACTATTCACATATTCCATTTCAGACTCATTAGTTTTCAGACAAAATCAGACTCGTCTGATATTCACCATAAAATTACACAATTTCTTCCTTCTAGTTGCCTCAGAGCCATCAAGTACCTAAATTTTGTTGTCAGACTGATTCCACTCAAGTCAATGACCTATAATGGGCCGGCCGGCTGGGACCATTTCTGGGGCATTCAACTGGCGAATGCTGGCCCCTGCATAATAAAAAATGAATGATTATAATACTACAAATCTCACATAGAAAGCAACCATGGGGATTCAATTTCTGATTTATGAAAGTGTTCCTGATGTAAGATGAGAATACTTAACCCCTTGGGGACGACGGGCTTCTACAGAGGCCCAGAAAATATGACAAACTTTTCAGTCAAAACATCATTTACATGATAGTTACAGTATGATGCCCAATTTCTCTGTATCATAAAGTACACATTTTGACCAGTACAAATAAAAAATATAACTTGGCAGACCTTACTTTTACATAAAACATATTCATGGGTTTATATTACCTTCATGGAAGAAGGCCTACAGTATATCATCCAGCCCAAGGGATTAAAGTGCAAATGATCACACATGTATGTATGTCAGGTAAAAGAAGGTGTGTTCCCCACATAGTTTCTAACCTTTCAAAAGTCAAAAGGCCATCTTATAAATATGTGAAAATATGAAATCTAATAAGTTTGCAATTGCATAACTCTTGATCTCGATACTGGAACCAAATTTGATTGAAATCCAACTAGCAACTCTCAGGTTTTTGTGGTATTAAAAATATTATAATAACAGACAGACAGATGGATGCAACAACAGAAAATAGATGCCATCACCGTCATATGAAATAAAAAAATAAGACTCTGAATCTGTATTATCAAAAAAACAACAGGAGGGGGTCTGATAACTACATCCATCACAATATCAGTAAAGTACTTTATATCCTATTTGAAGTGTTTCTAGAACAAAAAATGGTAAAAGTGCAGGCTTTTGTACTACAGAAGTCACAATAATATAAACCTGAAGACTGGAGTCTTTACAAACAAATCAAAGTAAATGTAAAACTGAAAATTCTGTGTTCAATGAGAGGGAAAAATGCACTCAAAGTAGTCTCCAAATGTCACAGAACTTCCACAGTGTACATTTAATGCTCCTTAACATAATGCCCTGGCCATGCATACATAATAGCTGCTATGCATAAAGAACGCTGACACTGCGTGCTGCCTGTGCACTGGTTACAAAAATATTCCATTGACGTGAGAATATCCGGAAGGTTTCTGTTTAGTACCTCTCAACTATCGAATAAACACAAGAATTTAAAGGAAAAGGGAACTGATTTGTGACCATAGCCTTACTGTAATTTGGCAAGTGCAAACTTGTACATGTACATTATATTGAGACTATAGATAGCTGCAGTAATAATGGACAATTTGCTTTCAATTAACATGATATGTTATATTTTGTATAAAGAATTCATGATTTTCATTCACATCTAAACAAAATTCTAGGAAGCGGTAGAGTGAAGTATTGTTGTGAACTAACACCACCTGCCTATGGTAGTTTATTTTACTCAACTTTACAGTACTTTATTACATTTGCCTAGTCCTGTAAACCGGAATCCAGTAACCCAACCCGCGATAGCCTGTGAACGCATTAAAGTAAATAGCCGATTGAATAACCCGTTAACTCGCAATTTAACCCGTAATTCCATCTTTTTTCCATGACAACTGACGAAGTGACGACAGCCCCGACTGACGGTGATATAAATTATTGTCAGGAACTGATGGGAAGAACTAGGGGTATCACGATCACGAGTCCCAACTGTTGAATTGTCGATTATGTGCGTCTTAAGTCTTACTCTTCCTTGTCAGACAAAAGAAAACCTTATGAAGGAAATACAAAAAGTATCATAACATTCATCATCATCATCATCATCAGTCGTTTTCTGTTGACTGCTGGACAAAGGCCTCAGCATGTTTGCACCACAATTCTCTATCTCTATCTTTGTAGAACCAATTTGCTATTCCCCAGTAACTGTCCAGCTCATCCCAGCTCATAAATCGTAATAACATTATGAGTAAAGTCAAATAATGATAACTTGAATGAAATAATATGTTTGAGGCTATGATCCAATTCATCACAAACTTAATTGTGTTTTTTTTTCTCTGCAATCTTCATTAGAACTTAGAAATAATAAACAAAACCTTGTAAGATTAACAATCAAGAAACAGAAAATTCTGTACAACAACATAATCCTACTTTCAAATGCGGGTTATCGGGTTCACGATGAGCCCGACGGGCTAAAATACCCACCGGGTTGGGTCAACCCGCAGGCCCGCAAAACCCGCAACGGATCCGGGTTACAGGACTACACTTGCCTATTACACTTGCCTATTGTACTTGTATTTCATCCAGCCAGAACTACATGTAATAACAGCATTCCATTTCTCTCTGGACATTCAACACTTGAACTGTCCCAATTTCAATCAGCATTATAAGTAGGCCTATACCCATCATGAACTTAGTCAATCACTTTACTATTGATGGCCCGCTGGGATGGAATGACCTTTAAATTGACCCTTACATGATATTGGTTACAGTCCGAGAGACTGAGGGTCCGACAGACCAAGGGTCCGATAGATGGGTCCTATAGACTGAGGGTCCAATCTTGGGAACAATTAGCGAATGGGTCCAATAGACTGATTATCAATAAGGGTCCAATAGAACGATTAATGAAAAGGGATCCATTGACAATCGGTCAATTGGATCCTTTTTGATAATTCGTCTTTCAGATCCTAGGTGTATCAGTCCCTTCCCAATAATCAGCAGTGTTGTAGTTGAGTCACGACCATCCAAGGCCAAGACCGAGTCCAAGTCACTACCTTCCAAGGCGAGGCCGAGTCCGAGTCACAACTGTTCACCAGATCATATAAAATCTTGCGGCCTCGACCCAAATCACCAAGGCCGCATGGTACAAGGCCGAGGACGAGTCCGAGTCATGGGACTACGAGGCCGAGGTCGAGGCCGAGGACTGGCAAAGTCAGCCTTGAGGCCAAGGCCGGCCTCGAGTCCTCCATCCCTGTTAATCAGTCTATCGGACCCTTTTTTTACAACTGGTTTACTGGATCCTTTTTTATTTATCTCGATCCAAACCTGGGTCTATACGAACCCTTACCCTTAATAAAAAATTGGTCTACTGGACCCTCAGTCTATCAGACCCATCACCCTAGGTCTACAGGACCCTCCGTCTACAGGGTTTTCCCCCAGGATGCTAACAATCAACAAGTAGACAGAAGATCAGCATTATCAGCCCTCAAGTACCCATCTTGTTTATTTTTAATTGCCGTAACTGCTTTCATATTTCAATTGCTCATCTCCATGGGGATAAAACTAGAAGCTTTTACAAACAAGCAACCCGCATAAAATGTGTATCAATTTATTTATCATTCGATCCATCGTATATCTCCCATCTTCAGAGCTCCATCTGTTCGCAGGTAAAATTTGCTGGCATTCCATGTCACATACTGTGAAGGCTTGATTTAAAACAAGAAATTGTAACATTTTTCATGTCCGAGAGCTAATTTGTCTATGTATGTACACCTACATGTACATGTATTACACTTCAGCCAAGAATACAAAAGCCTTGAAAGTACAGTGTAATGATTGATCTATATTCTACAGTTATAGGTACATTTGTATTTCATGAAGGAATGATTTACATGAATCAACATACTGTAACAATTGACCATTCTTTCATTTATTAATCCTTCTGCTCATTCATTCAATCATCCATCCATTTATTCATCTATTCATCCATCCATCCATTCCTTCCTTCCTTCATTCATTCATACACATCCATTCATTCTTTTATTCATCCATTAATTCAATCATTTATCTACACAGGAGCTAAAACATGTTCACATCTCCATCAGATGTAATATTCTCCCCTTAATTTGACTTTAGTGTAAATGTCATTCCTTCATTCATTCATTGGTCCATTTAATTCATTCATTCAATCATCCATTCATTCATTCATCCAGTCATTCAAATCATCCATCCATTCATTTATTCATACATCCATTCCCTTATTCAATCATTCATCCATTCACCCATTCATTCTTTCATTCATACCCATCCATTAATTTATTCATTCATCCATCCATCCATCCATCCATTCATCCATCTATCCATTCATTCAATCATCCATCCACCCACCCATCCATTCATCCATCCATTCACACATTCATTCAATCAATCATTCATTCATTCATTCATATCTACAACATGAGCTACAGCAGGTCCACATCTCTATTAGATGTACGTACATGTACAGTTACATGCAACATTCTCCACTACATGTACAGTATTGTACATGTCCATGTCATTTATTCATCCATCCATTCCTTCATCCATCCATTCATCCATTCATTCCTTCATTCATTCATCCATTCATTCAATCATTTATCTACACAAGAACTACAACATGTTCACATCTCCATCAGATGTAAAATTCTCCACTTAAATTGACTTTAGTGTAAATGTCATTCCTTCATTCATTCATTGGTCCATTTTATTCATTCATTCAATCATCCATTCATTCATCCATCCAGTCATCCAGTCATTCAATCATACATCCATTCATCCATTCATCCATTCACCCATTCCTTCATTCATACCCATTCATTCATTTATTCATCCATCCATCCATCCATCCATTCATCCATCTATCCATTCATTAAATCATCCATGCACCCACCCATCCATTCACGCATTCATTCAATCAATCATTCATTCATTCATTCATGTATCTACAACATGAGCTACAGTGTACATGTACAACAGGTCCATATCTCTATTAGATGTACTGTACAATGTATGTGCATGTACAGTACAGTACAGTTACATGCAACATTCTCCACTACATGTACAGTATTGTACGTATCCATGTCATTTGATTTATTTGTCCATCCATTCCTTCATCTATCCATTCATCCATTCATTCCTTCATCCATTCATTCAATCATTTATCTACACAAGAACTACAACACATTCACATCTCCATCAGATGTACATGTAACATCCTCCACTTAATTTGACTTTATTGTTAATGTCATTCCTTCATTCATTCATTGGTCCATTTATTCATTCATTCATTCATTCATTCATTCATTGATCCATCCATCTTTTCATTCATTCATTCATTCATCCACCCATTCAATCATCAACCCATTCTTTCATTCATTCATCCATCCATCCATTATTCATTCCTTCATCCATCCATCCATTCATTTATTCATTTAATCATCCATTTACACATCCACCCACCCATCCATTCATTCATTCATCCATCCATTCAAATACTCATTCAATCATCTAATTTATATCTACAATATGAGCTACATGTACATGTACATGTACAACAAATTCACATCTTGATTAGATGAACTGTACATATTTACAGTGTATTCATGCAACATTCTTCACTACATGTACAGTATTGTACATGTCCATGTCATTTATTCATTTATTCGTCCATCCATTCCTTCATCCGTCCATTCATTCCTTCATTCCTTCATCCATTCATTCAATCATTTATCTGCACAAAAACTACATCATGTACACATCTCCATGAGATGTACCATTCTCCACATAATTTGACTTTATGTCATTCCTTCATTCATTCATTGGACCATTTATCCATTCATTCAATCATCCATTCATTCATTCATCCATTCATTCATTCATCCAATCATCCATTCATTCATCCATTCATTCAATCATTCATCTACACAAGAGCTTCAACGTCTCCATCAGATGTAACATTCTCTACTTAACTTTACTGTAAATGTCATTCCTTTATTCATTCATTAATCCATTTATTCATTCATTCAATCAATCATCGATTCATTTATTCATCCATTTATTCAATCATTTAAATCATCCTTCCATTCAGGTATCCATTCACTTATTTCACTTATTCAATCATCTATCCATTTATTTATTCATACATCCATTCATTCATTCACACATGTACATTCATTCATTCATTCATTCATTCATTCATTCATTCATCCATCTATTCACTCATTCATTCATCCATACATTCATCCATCCACACATCCAATCATTTTCCATTCATCCATTCTTCTACATCTATCCATTCATTCATCTAATCATTCATCCATCCATTCATTCATTCATCCCTCCATTCATTCATCCATTCATCTACATATATCTATCCACTCATTCATCCACCCATCTTATCATTCATCCCTCCATTCATTCAATCATTCATCTACATGTACAACAAAAGGTATAACATGTTCATACATGTATCTCCATCAGAGTAACATTCTCCATTGCATGACTGTACAGCATACAGCATATCTGGCACAGTACTGTACTGCAGTGTTCTGCAAGGACATGAATTCTGACATTACCCCAAGAAGAAATCAATTTTGTCATAGAATGATATATTTAACCCTTTTATTTTGTTCACACCAGAGGATTAAATACCATGCCTATTAAAACATACATGTATTTGCCATCTAAAACACAGAATTTGACATCTTTAACAATTGATTTAATTGTATTTCCAATTTCTATCAAATTAATCAAACACATGAATGCTACAAGGATATTCTTTCCATGATTGTTTTTCTTCTTCTTTTTCTTTCTACAGTATGTATATGTACATGTATGTACATGTCTTTTCATTCTACGTCAGTCTGCAAGTTGTTGTCAGTCTTAACTATGTCTAAATCATGTATACAAATCATCTTCATACATTTATCCTGCACAATTTCCCATTTTAAGGGGAAAAAACAGATAAAAGCTGCACTTTCTCTCCCTTGCCTTTTTTCACAATTTCTCTGTTTTTTTCTCTGCATCTTCGTCTGCTTTGTCATTTCCTACAATTCACACCTGCAGCCTGCTATCTGTCTTAAATCTAGGTTCTCCCTCAATCCCGAAGTCTGGGTTCCAGACCGTGAGACTTTTTCTACCTCCAGAGTACACTCACTCTCCGACTTTTTCCATCTCCAGAGTATACTCACTCACTGACTTCTTCTACCTCCAGAGTACACTCCTCTGTCTAAATCAAGACACTAGTCTTCGTCAAAGCAGTTGAGTGAAGATAAGATGGGTTAATCTAAAAGTCTGGAAGTCAGACTACCAATCTTGAGAGTCAGAATCAGAGTAGGTCGCTACTTTAGCATTCTCTGATCGTTCGTTCTGATGGGGGCCTCGGGCCGATGGCGGCCATTCTAGGCAAGGTCAGGTCGATACATTCTGGGATTTTTTTTTTTAAGCGGTGTAAAGGGATCTGCATCTAGGCAGAGCGAGGTACGTATCAGAGACAGGAGCTCAGAGAAAAATAAACACGCAACAGGCCGAACCCTGTTTTGACAAAAACCCAAAAGTGGGTCGACGGTGAAATAAAACCTGGTGATTATAAATGAGTTGGCACTCTGACTACGCATTTGTTATCTAACTGTGTCACTATAGTAGTTGAACGCAACACAAACAGATACGTACAATGTACATTGTACAGTGTGTCACTCAAAAAATTGGTCCAATCAGAATAATTTTTGTTTTACTATATGAAAAATCATACACAACCTAGTCAAGTTGGGTATTTTCAGAAAGCTAAAAGACCATACATTCCAATACAATTTATTTCATTTCATTTAGTTGTATCAATCCTGAGATATATTGAATTTCCTGCAATGACACAAAATTGTGTTTGTCCCAGTATACTGTATATGTACATGTACACACATGGTTCTGCATATCATTTAACAAAGAAACATGCTGAGAGTGTGATAAGTATTGTGTACTCGTTCAATTTAGCTGAACGAACAGATTTTCCAGGATGTACATTTCTAATTTCCTATAATTTGTACTACAAAGGTGTACATAACTTTCACAAAAGGCCTAACATGAATGAGATGTGTACATGAAGATCATCATGATGTCAGTGTGAATGCAGTTTGGTAAACAGAAGACATGAAGATGTACAATATAATTTGAATGCAGAGTAGTCGTTATTTGTATTTATTTTTTGAAATCACTAGATAATCATTAACAAGGTGGTTTGCGAACCACGAGTCTCGCCTGATTTCACAATCAATAAAACATGCAATATGACATTTTGACCCCTAGATGACCTTTGACCTCTCCATCCTCATCAACAAAACGTGGTATTTCCCACTGATCGTTTGTTCCAAGTTTGAACAAAATTGATGCAGAAATACATCATTTGACCTTTTGACTCCAAGATGACCTTTGACCTCATCATCCTCATCAACACACATGTGGTATTACCAAAGGATCATTTGTACCAAGTGTGAACACAATTGATGTAGAAATAAAGAAATGAGAGCAATATAAACATGACCTCATATCATTTGACCTTTTGATCCCTACATGTAGATGACCTTTGACCTCATCATCTTCATCAACACACACGTGGTATTACCTAAGGATCATTTATACTAAGTGTGAACACAATTGATGCACAAATAAAGAAATGAGAGCAAGTTAAACATAATCTCATATCATTTGACCTTTTGAACCCGAGATGACCTTTGACCTCAATCACCTCATCATCCTCATCAACATATTTGATATTACCCAAGGATCATTTGCATGTGGTATTACCCATGGATCATTTGTCCCAAGTGTGAACACAATTGATGCAGAACTAAAGAAATGAGAGCATGTTAAACATGGCCTCATATCATTTGACCTTTCGACCCCTAGATGACCTTTGACCTCATCATCCTCATCAACATATTTGATATTACCCAAGGATCATTTGCACCAATTGTGAACAAAATTGATGTACAAAAAAGGAAATGAGCAAATCTTAAACAAAAACTTTAAGAAAAGTGATGCACATGGCCTTGTATCATTTGACCTTTTGACCCCTAGAGGACCTTTGACCTCATCAACACACATGTGGTATTACCCAAGGATCATTTGTACTAAGTATGAACACAATTGATGCAGAAATAAGGAAATGAGAGCAAGTTAAACAAAAACTGTAACATTTTTGTAACAGACCAACAGACCAACAGGAAAAGTGATTACTACATGTAGGTCTCTGCCGAACTTCATTCAGGCGAGACAAAAAGCATATTGAAAGACCAAATGCATTTGTTTTATGTTTTATTATTGATTTTTGTAATTCCAAATTCAATTGTCATTATAACCATTACACAAAAGTGGGATAAACATGATTTTTCCTGACTGAACAAAAGTAATAACTTTTGATTTATAATAAATTGGGATTAACATACAAAGTTTGACAAAATCTATAGTCTCAACATGTTTTGGATTCATTTTGAGCTAATGTTACTGCCTAGACAGTGATCTGTAAAGTTTCTATTTCTGTTATTTCAATTTGCACATCTGATATAAAACCTGGCAATGATAAATCAGTTGGCACTCTTGACGAGATGCATTTTGTTATCTCACTGTATCACTGTACGATACAGTACAAACACATGCACAAATAAACATGTCCAAACAAACGGGAGATTTGAACAAATATCCCCCATTTTCACCTCAAATTACGCTGCATAATTTAACCCTTTCCATGCCACTGCCTCCAGCCACAATTTGGGAAAATTGGAAAAACATTGCGACGACGAAAATCTCGCCGACGTGATATACGAGAATTCTTGCCACTTTCGATGAGACGGCCAGTATACCCCACGGACGCATTCATATTATTTACATACTGTACATGAAGGAAACCCTACCATCATGCGCTACCAATCACCTTTTATCACGTTGCAATAAACGTCTTTACGGCAAATCGTACCGTTATGATGTTGTTTTCAAAAATGCATGTTCTCGCGCACTCTTGGCTGCGTGAATACGATTTTTGCGCCTGAGAGTGATGTGAATAAATTTGTCCACTTGTGCGTCTAGGTCAATGTACAAGTATTTTTTGAAATGTGCGGTGTGCGTTGGGGACATGTAAATGTAACAGTGTGGGGGTGATTTAAGGATCAGTGAACAATATGCACATTGCGCACATAACATTTTAACAATTGAACCTACATTTACATAGCAAACCACTATTTACACAACTCATAAGAAAATATTGTTAAAATGGTTATAATGTAATGTGTAACATCCATGCAAAGTTAGATTTTAGACTATTTGTTGCGTGGCTGGCAGAAGATTGTTAGCATTGTATTTTCTCTAGAAGCAAAAGGGCAATAAATAGTCATTAAATTGCCTCTAACTTAAAAACCACAATTAGTTAATTTGGTATTTAATTACTGTATCATTTAACCTTCCATTAAAATCAAACCTAAAATAGTGTTCAGTTAACTGTCCAACAACTTTTCTTTTTAATCAAAATGAAAGGATATTGATATCATTATTTTCAAACAAATTTTTAGTTCACAATAATTGCTTACTCTTTATTTGGATTACAATGAGATTGCATCTTAACAAGTGATCATTTAATCATCTCCTTGTTATACTAATTCTTAGCCATCTCTAATTTTTTTCATCGAATTGTGAATTTCGCCATGCAAACATTTAAGTCTTATTTTATGTGTTAATTAGCAAAGCAGTTTCCAACATATTTAAATTTCATGAATATTGCTCATTTGAAGTAAGTTTGATCTAGCACAATACACTGTATATTCTTTTAAAAAAAATTGCTGATTTCTACATAGATGTACATGTACATCCAACATCCAAACTTTGTTTGGCAATGATAGATAAATAATAAAAATAGTAATAGTGATGATAATAATAATAACAATAATAATAATAATAATAATAATAATAATAATAATACTAATACTACTAATGATAATAATAACAATTATTATAATAGCAACAATAATAATAATAATAATAATAATAATAATAATAATAATAATAATAATAATAACAATATTAATAATAACGATAATAATAATAACATCAGTACATAATAACAATACTAATAGGCCTACTAATTATAGTAGTAATGCATAATGCAAGTAAAGAAGACAAAAGAAAAAAGAACGAAGAAGAGAGAAAAAAGAAGAACAAAAGAAACAGAAGAAAAAAGAAAAAAAGAAGAAGAAGAATAGGAGGGAGGTGAAGAGGAGGGAAGAAATAAGAAAAGAAGAAGAAGAAGAAAAAAAAGTAAGAATAAAGAAGAAAAGAAGAAAAGAATGAAAAGATTAAAAAATGAAAAAGAAGATATCTTTGCTATTCAATGAGTCAATTTGAGCCACAAAGTAGGAGAGCGGGGACTAGTTGGGCACATATTTGGATTTTGCTCTAGAGTAAATAAATTGAGTAATTTAGAATATATCTATACTAGTTAAAGTTTGTATCTTGCTATAAAAAGTACCAATTATCAAACCTTTTTATTTCTTTATATTTTACTATAAATGCATCATGTCATGTCGCAACTAAAACCCACCCGCCGGGTTATGACATGTGAAGCTTGGCAGAATCTTTATTATGACTGGTAATGTTAACGCTACAAAGATCAATAATATTCAATCACATGAAACAAATAATACCTACTTTATTTCTTATCACATTCAAGCAGTAACTACCACACTAAACACTTACACACACACACACACACACAACCACACACGCACACACACACAGCACACACACACACAACACAACACAGCGATCACACACATCCCCACACATCACATACACACCACCCACACACACACAATAACAATTGCATCGAACAAACATACCAGGTCACATATCAAGTTCACACGACTCACACAGATTTGTAAAAATAAATACATATCTACAGCTGATAGATTTCACGAACATTGAAAATTATAGAAATGCTGATTTTGAAATTAATAAATATTTGCATAGGTTAAGTTTCACTAATCTTATCTTCCCAAACAGTATCCTCTCTGATTTGTACATGGCTGTCTGTAATGGTCTGGTCTGTTTTGATCCTTAATACAATTTTCAACAGTTACATTTATTTGGGAAAAACGAAACCTGAATATGCTTGCAATGCAATTTGTGTAATGCACACATTATACACGTAAACTCATAATCTGTTTGGGTTAGTTGCATCACATAACACGATGATTCTGTATTGGGGTTAGTTTTCACATCTTCCACAATAGTGTCCAACTAACCCCCAACTCAAAGTGCAACTAACCCGAGGCATTTTGGGACTTTGATGACCCTGTGGTCAAACAATCAAACAACCAAATAGACTACCTATTTATAGATAAATACGCCTACTTATAAACACCAATCCTTTAATT
>JZLH01S0023164.1:6202-19281 GCA_001188425.1 Eucidaris tribuloides | reverse complement strand
AAGAGGAGCTTAAAACATCCCCTCCTTTTGAAAAAAGGGGGGTGTTTTGGGGGTCTTAATATCCAAAACACATCCACTGAATACATGTATGCCTCATAAGTACGTATAAACATGTGCTGCAGTTTACATTCAGTCAAGTTGTTTTTTTTATCCCTCTAATGAAACATTGCATTATCGTGCCAGACCGTGCAGACACTCATGTGATCAGACAGGTGCACGTCCCAATGTGAAGAGGAGCTGAGCGCTGCAAATTAAATTTGTCAGTCATTTTCTTTTCGTGACCCCTAGTGACCATCTCATTAAGTGCAGTGAAAAGGTCACCGCTGCCTAGGGAATGTATCAGGGTTACCTCACGAGCAGTGCCCAGATGCTATCTTGTATCTAAACTATATTCAACAGTTACTGATTTAAAGGAGGGCAACATAAACTACAAAATAGTGATAGAATATCAACAGTACATGTCATGTACATGTATATCAAATACTAAATGCCTGCTTTAAGAAACAAATAACTTGTGAACTACTCCACCTAAAGTAAGGAGTGCAATTGAAGGCATCATAGTTTCCAGTTTAAAACAATCTGAGCTACATGATCCCCCATGCTACCAGTGTCTCTGATACAGTGGCGCAAATCCATTTTGAAATGTAGGGGGGACATAATTTGTTAATCCACGGTGCGAAAGCCAAAACCCAGGTCAACAATTTTTGCCGGTCATGCCGGCAGCCGAAAACTCGTTTAGCGGAGGGTGGGGGGGGGGGGTTACAATTTTTTATTTATTTTTTTTATCCAAGGTCCAAAATTTTTCTCCGGTTCTATGCCAGCGCCGGAAAACGACGCACTCAGCGGGGGGGGGGAGGGGGGAGGGGGAGGGAGGGCTGAGTGTAGGACAATTTTTTTTGCCACCAATATCCTGGGTGGGGGGGGGGGACATTTAATATTGTTCCCACACTTCCCGGATTCGTGGGGGAGGTTACATGTCCCCCCCCCCCCCCCCCCCCGGATTTGCGTCCCTGCTCTGATAAGTTCTACAAAACTTAAGCCCTGCAAAAGATCGCGCATCAAAACAATATTTATGTGCTTTTAACAAGTGAACAATCATTGAGCGCCCTTCCAGTTTTCCCCATAGACTGCTGTGATTCCACAGATTTTCATACACTGACAATAAATTCATGTGTCCAATTTTTATTTCTACATATTTTACGAGTTACAGTATGAAATTTTCTAGAGTTCTAGAGTTTTCATTTGTCCGTTTAAATACTGTCAGATATGTGAGATACATAGTGTAGCAAAGTTTGACATTTTTTTTAAAATGGGGTTTTCACAATGTTATATAGTGTTGATAAATAAGTCATCTTGGTTTCCATTTTCTAAATTACTGTGTTCAAGATGATATGCACAAATGATTTGCAGAGTGTTAAGTATTTACATGTACATTAAAAACATACAAATTTGAAGGTAATTTAGAGAATATTTCATGCATTGATGTACAATTAATAATCTTATACATGTAGACCAAATGTTGTCATGACAACATGTTGTTAATGTACTGGGTAAATAGTTCTACATGTATGTCATCATGAAAGCAGTAAAGTGAAAGGTGTGGGGCTGTGGGCTACATTCCATGCATGTTTGCTACATTCCACAAATACCTGTGTAGATTTCCAGTCAATGTCTAGATCGATGCTACTACCTTTATAAGAAGTAAATGTCAGGGGATTCACCTCTGCTGTGTCTACGAGGAGCGGCTTGGAAAGGAAGGACGATCCTGAATGCACACTGGTGATTAGATCATGAAGATCAACATGCTATAGAAATTCGGTCCCCTCAAAGAGGTTCTTACAAATCTCGTAGCCCCAAACCTTGAAACATTGCTGTGTTTATGACTCACAGCCAGTGAATGTGGACCTCTATTTGTCTAGTAACTGCACATACTGTATGTACCAGCAGCATATTACAAATTATATCCCTCATTGTAAGTTTCTTGAATTCTGGTTGGTCAAAAGTATGTCACATGATAAAAAATAAACACACTATTCTGTGAGTCTGGGAGACAATCGTTCTGAAAGTACTATAGTAGTCGGAGAGTACAATAGTAAAGTACTATTATACTCTCGGAGAGTACAATAGTAAAGTACTATTGTACTCTCGACAGCGGGAGAGTACAATAGTAAAGTACTATTGTACTCTCGACAGCGGGATCGTGATTTGAGCTTAATTCAAAAGCCGAATGAATCGTGTGTAAAAACACATGTACCAAATGCTATTTTTTTTCGTGCGTGTGAAAGACATTATAGCGTGCACGCCCGTACGGAAGTTTGGCAAAGTTTAAGATTAACACTGGGTTAAGTTCGTCAAATTTGAGTTAGGATTATAGTTACAATAAGAATGAGGATTAAATTAGTGTTTTATAGGTTTATGAAATTGATACTCGACTCACTAGAGTATACGTTAATGAAATTACATCCCTATCCGTACTGCAAGTAAAAATATCGCGCACCTGTATGCCATGCGACACACACTTACTCGTAGCGGTTACCGTAAATACATTTTATTTTCCTTTTTTTTTCTTTGTGTAATTTCCCTGTTATTCGATGAAGGATATAAAACAAATATATCCTATGCTGAGAGTCTCTGTTTGAAACTATGACGCCCTCGGTTACGTTGACTGTTAACTATTTTCACTCGGGGCTGCGCCCCTCGAGAAAATAGTACAGTCCACGTAACCTTGGGCTCGTCATAGTTTCAACCAGAGACTCTCGTATCAGTATATATTTGTATAACATACATCAGGCCTTCAACTCTACTTGGTTGAAAAAGTAGGAGAAAACTAGGAGCAAAATTCTCCAAAACGTAGGAGAAAAGTAAGATTCAATCCAGCAAAGCAGGAGGAAAGTAGGATATTTATAAGAAGTGTTCAAAGTAGTAAACCCAAAGAAAATAGAAACATGCAGAATATGCAGAAAAAAACAACATTCTAAGATTGGCAAAAAATGGAAATCCGCAGAAACAAATTTTCCCTCACAAACAGCTGATGATAGTAGTTACAGTACTCTCAATAAAGAGAGGTGAGTAGTAAAGACTACTCAACTCCAAACAAATACATGTAGATTAAACTTATCGCAAAGGGTTTTGTTGTTCTATTTTTTGGACAAAAAGAAGGAAAAAGTAGGAAAATAAGGATTTTTAAGGGAAAAATAGGAAAATAGGATCTTTACAAAAAAGTAGGACCAGTTGAAGGCCTGATACATTAACCAGTTGGCTATGGGAATCAGATGCACCCTGTATTAACTCTCTGTGAATTATAGAATCTCAGAGGCAACAGGTTAAAGGAATCATTTAACAGTACAGTATTTCTAGTTGTTTAACCATTCAAGACAATTTGATTTCAATCTAACATGCACTCTCCATAGACCCAACCTGAGATATCTCGTTCTTAGTCTCCAGTAGGTTGAATCTCTGAGCTACACAAATATCCATGCTGTAGTATCTCTGATGAGCTCAAAAAATGAAGCCATGAATTAAATTAAAATCGGTGAGCATCCATTCCAGTTTTCCCCCTTCAATTATTGCCAGTAAAATTCATTAAATGGTACTTGACCGATTGCTTAATTGGATTCTTCTATCACTGTCATAATCTACATGTAGCAAACCTGGCTACTGTCGACAATTAACATGTCATAGAGATTGACTTTAATTTTTAAGAAAAAAAAAACCATTGAACACTATACACAAAATCAGAAATTGAAATTGTCATATCTTTCCTTTTTATTTTCTATAATTTGTGTGTGTGTGTGTGTGTGTGTGTGTAAATTACATGTATGAAAATGTACACGTAGCTTGTAAAGTGTTCTATCCAGTAACTGTAACTTGAGATAATCTGAAATAGGAAGTCTGCCACCAAGTGCCGTTTTTCTAGATCCAGTCACATACAGTGTATTTGCTCCATGTATCTTTGTTTTGTCTGTATAATTGTATTTATATTTACATAGATTGTGTTACAGAGGTATGCCATTCCACAGCATGCGACACACACTACATTCAAAACGCTCCGAACAAATGCCTTTCATTCATCAGTGCAGCGAGCAGATCAAAACACCACATCCCGCATACAACATGTATGTATATGTACATAGTAATGTAAAATTTCCCGACCGTGGGTGTCACAAAAGCGAGCGAAGCGCAGCGGCTGTGTACGTCTTTCGAAGATACGATCAAGGAAATGACTGAAAGACTCTGCGCGTAGCAATACGTCTGATCAGATAACAACTGCCTAATCTAGGACGTACTTATAGCAACACATTGCCATCACCCATGTCGCTACATTCGGTACTATCAACGTTTATTTTGTTAAAAAAATAATTAAACAGGGCTCAGGATTCACAGGGGGCTCCAGACTGGTAAATAATTACCAACGATTGAACTTGATGTTCAAATTTACTCCCTCACAGGCTGCAAAAAAATAAGAAAGATGAAGGGAAAAAAAGGGCAAAATTGGAACAGAATTCGGGGCTGTTCTCTCGTGAGGCTTTTAACAACTTTTGTCTACATGTGATCAATCTTTTCGCTTGTCTAGATCCTTGTAGCAACAGATGTACTTAGTAAGTGATTAGTCTGTTGGTAAATTTGTCACAGCAAACCCTAATGGCTAACATATCAGAACAAGAGACCTACTACATGTACCTACGCAACATTCCACTGGTTTGTACCACATTCAAGATCTGCGCTAAAAAAAAAGCCAAAATAACCAGTTACCATGACAACTCGCTCTCACCTTGGCATGTGACCCAGTATTCACGCCTGCACGTCCGAGAAATCAGCATACACTCCTCGGTGTTGAATTTGTCCAAATCTAGTTCTTCACAGGAGATATCGTATCCCAGTGCAACAGAGAATAAAGTGCTATGTCGTAGCTTTGGCTGGCTTCATCTCGTATACGCGAGGTACTTGTGCAAGTATGTATGTATCGTAAAGCAAGACTTACTCATCGCAATCCACCATCTAAATGTTAAGCTGTTTATACACACGGGGCAGAGGGCTCGTTAGGAGATATTATCTATCGGGTTTAATTAATATCATATAACCGTAGCAGATGGGGTGAAGGTTATTAAATGTACACACTAATTCAAGTATGCTTGTATCGACATCTAATACAGAGTCAATGAACTTAAGACGAGGCTGCATGGCCTACGTGCAACTTCATGATGATGCGAGAAGCATGAAGATTATTGTATTATGCTGGGGACCATTACACAGTAATGTTAATTGCATTAGCATAAACTCAGTTTTCAGTTAAAGTGATCCATTAAAGCCCAAGGGTAATTTTGGTCAGTCAGGCAAATTTTCATTTAATTTTTCCCCAAAGTATTCTATTGTTATCCCAGATACCTGGAAACAACATCAAATCTGCTAACTCTGAGAATTATTTAAAAGGACATGGTGACATCTAAATGATAAGCATGCAGATGTCTACAGTATTGCCTATAGCAAAAAGTTGAGGGGTCCCCTGACTTTTTATTTTACTAATTTCTACCAAACTAAAACCATTCTAGAAAGTGTGATTTTCAGGGCATTGATAAGATGGTAAATGTCCATCTCTAAAAAAGAAGAAATTTAATTTTTCACCACTTACCAAAACTTTACAATGCCTTTATTGGGTTGATCATTTATCAACGGCATTTTGAAGAAAAGTCTACCCCTGACCAACTAATGTATCCTGTCTATTGATCATAGGATCAGTTCAGCTCTTTGTTATAAAACAATACTGGTTGGAATGTGCTGTGTTTATTTTCCATGAAAAATGTAATTTTTTTATCCTTTAAACCGGATGAATATTAAGTCACTTGTGATGTTCATCCATCCATATCTTGCAGTGGCATCATAACATTCCACAGAGTTTTGTATACTAGAATGTTTATTTCTTCAATCAAGCACTTAGCACAGATATCCCCATTCCACAAGTTCTTGTATTAAAACTCCATGGTTAAAAAGTTACAGTTAAAGGTTAGTGAAGAGTTTGGGGACACTTGAAAATGCCTCAAGAACCAAATGAGTTGAAATATATACCAACTATACACCAGCTGGAGTGGATTGCTCAACTAGAAAGATTTGTCTCTAATTTATTTACTTAAGTAGAATCAAGAATGAACATTTATTCTATCGAGGCACAATAAAAATAGGACCCATAGAGAACCACACAAGAGGTTTGCCAGCCACAAGGGATATTTACATTAGTTATTTTAGAATGAGTCAATGTTTGACTACAAGATTTTCACAGGAGAATCCTTGCATAGTTTACTTGATTCTAGAGGAGTTTCAGCCAAAGTTGAGGACTACCCCCAATCATGTCATTTACCTTTAAACAGTGTCTTTAAGTGTTAAAATTATGAGTTCCAACAAATTCCAAAGTAGTTCTGAGAAAGAAGACCTGCTCCTGGCCTGACAGATGGTATAGTCTCCTGCAGCCCCAGGGAGGAATGTTGGTATGTTGGCGCTATGCCTGTATTGAGGATATGTAAAGGTAGTGGTTGTCTTTGGCATGCCTAAACATTAATATTAGGCATGGTTGGAAGGGCTGTGTCCACATCTCATGTAGATAAGAATTTGAACGAATGCTTGTAAAAGCATTTCCATATTATGGATACATACACTGTGTATCAGTCTGACATTGTTTTGCATTACTGGTAGCTTGGGGAAGGAGGAAAAGAGGGGGATTGCAGAGGGGAAAGAGGAAGGGGGAGAAGAGGCAATGTGGCCAGTGGTTTTGCAATTCCTATTGGGTTATGGGGGAAGGGGGAGGGGGAGGGGAAGAGGGGAAGTGGGGAGGGGAGGGGAGGGGAAGGGGCGAGGTGAGAAGAGGCAAAGTGGCCACTGGCTCATTGCTACTTTCTGGTGGGAGAACATGTGCTACACCCATGCCAGCAGCTTTGGCAGATGAAAAAAACCCCAAATGTACATGTAACATTGGAAAGGTCTCTAAATTCATGACAAGACGGTTGTAGTAGTAGTGGTAGAAGTAGTAGCAGAAGTAGAAGCAGAAGTAGTTGTAGTAGTACTACTGTAGTAGTAGAAGTAGTGGTAGTAGTACTAATAGTAGTAGTAGTAGTAGTAGTAGTACTAGTAGTAGTAGTAGTAGTAGTAGTAGTAGTAGTAGTAGTAGTAGTAGTAGCAGTAGTTGTAGTAGTACTGTGCTTTGTACTTTGATTGAAACACATGTAGCAAGTGATTGGGAAAAGGGTTTTAAGATGTCCACTTTTGCAATTTGATGTTAAGTTTTTTCCCTAAATCTATCTGTGAAAAATTTTCCAATACAGTTCTACAAGTTTGTTATGTCAGCAAATAAACAAGCCATAATTACACACAGTATCCCCTTTCCAGTCTTCTGATTACAATCAGTAAAGCTACAATCATTTTGATTCCTAAAATAATAATAGTATAATGCCTAATGTTTAATACAGCACAACCAAATAGATGTGCCTCATTAGAGTACTACTAACATCAACATATCTCTCTCTATTCCTGATCACTACAAAGCAGTGACTGACAGGTCTGTACACACGTTTGTACAGAGAATGCATGATACACCAACGATTTAGACAAGCCTACTTCACTTTCTGTAAATCGACAGAATGCCCGGCAGGGGCCGACCGACTGACCCCTCTGGTTGACACTGCAGAACCACCAAGGACCCCTCGCAGCTATTTATGCCAATAATCGCAGCTATTTATGCCAATAATCCCGTACAGGAAAAAAAAAGATCTTGCAAATTAAAATTATGTCCTGTATTATTAAAGACCAGATTCCAGGTATTTGTAATTCCTAGTGGAACTGTCTTCATTGTATGTGTGTGGTGTGTGACCTGTTTCTCACACTTCAAAGCTTTTGCATGAAGTGTGGGGATGGTATTGAATTTTCAATATATAAGTCTGGTGATTTTGCCCCCTAAATGGCAAAACGACCCCCGAAATGTGTAAAAGAGCCCCCGTAAATTGCCATTATTGATAGGGTTCAATCAAAAGAACATTTAAAAACAGGAAAAGTAGCACCCGAAAGGACAATTTTATTTATTTTTTTCGTTTCACGATCTTAAAGGCAAGGTATCTCTTTTGCAGCTTTTAAATGTTTTCAAATTCAGTTTCAATTTTGTGTAAATTCTAATTAAGTAGAATCTGTAAAGACACCTAGAACACGGTACTACTACTATCTCTAATGTAACACAATCAACAAACATTTTGTTCAATTGGGCAAGTTCAAATTTTGCTCAGTTAACTTTAAGTATAAACACTGGGCAACCAGCCAAAAATGCTACCTTGTTATAATTGTAGGGACATGTTAAGAGTACATGTACTAGAGCTGTGCAAATATAACATGCACCAAAAAAAAGACACACCAATATTTCATTCATGACAACATGAAGGACAAAATGCAGAACTTAATGCATGTCTCAATCGGAAATTAATTCCCAAGAAATGTCCTCCATTACATGGATCCTAACTACTTTGCAGTGATCACCAAGGCTATTGCAATCATTATGGTAATTACAGTGGTACAATTAATTCTAAATAATCAATGCAAACTGCGGTCGACTTCTGGAATATGAAGATTCATTGCAAATTGCCTGATGTACGGTATTCCCGTAATAACTCGGACCATAAATAGCCGTCCCTGAATTTGATGTTTATTGCATGGCAATTATTCACACAAACTAATACTGCATGTTTCATGTGCATCTGAACTCAAACATCAACACTTTGTGTGCTGATGGATGGTGCATTGGCTCACCTGCATGTGGGAAACTGGTGGCGCAGCCATTCGACAAGAAGACAATCAGTTTCATACCTCTAATAATTCCAAAGATAAACATCATTGAAAATGATATTTTCTCAAAAATGAAGACATGCTGAACCAGTTTAATAAATTAAAAGATGTACTTCTCAATAAAATTTAAGTTTTTAGACAAAATTGTACATTTTCGAAAAGCTATACGCAAAACAATCTTTTCTGGCTGACATGCCTGGATTTTATCCCAGCAACCAAAGTAGTTTGGTGCACCTCCTAAAGATGCTTTGCACAAAACATAGTAATGACAACAAAGAATTGACTTTTGATTAACAGAAGGTAAAACATTCATTTCAGAATAATTTCCTTTCATCAAAATTAGACTAAATTATAGCCTTTACAGATATATCTTTGCACTCACAAGTTGTGTTCTAGTAAAATCTCTCTTGTACATGTAGCAAATACAGAAGCTGGACATGTTATAGCAGTCTGCTTTCTAGTACAATTTGTCTAAACATTTGTGTATCTTATTAACACTAAGAGGGCCATCAAAGGGCTGTCAAGCCAAGCATTGGTGCTTAAAGGCAGTGGATCTCATTTGCAAACATCCCCACAGACCAGGAAAAGATAACCCATGCCCTTAGGCCATTGATGAAGGGCACGTCTGTGAAATTTGGGGGAGAGTAATTGCTTAGAATTTGAAAAATGCGAAAGAAAAACAATAGCCGTTTAGTGTATGTTCTATGGTAGGATTTTTTTTCTCGCGAGAAAAAGAAATCAAATCAGTGTCTAACGGTCACTATAATTCCAATAAAACTGAGTTTCTAGCTCCTTTATTTTGCTAAAGGTTCCCAGATGGCATTTTCTTCTAAATGCCATTGTATTTCTCTGGTTTCTCTGCAGAACGCATAAATCTTTCGCCTTTTACTAAAGATTTCCTTGCAGAGGAACAAATTAATGAGTGTAGATGTATTTTTCTCCGGTCTATTTACACAATGTTAATTTTCAGGCATGCAAAAGAGATCCACTGCCTTTAACATGGTTCCACCACACTAATAAAACTTTGAATGCATACAAATATCATGTAAAATATAACATTTGTGATTTGTGATCAATGTCATTCCATGTACACCTTCTACATCCAGACAGTACTCAATTTGTAAAGTGTGAAACTTACTATCTTGTTGTCGACTTTATTGTGCTACTGTACTCTGTATACTACTGCACATTCATTCCAGCGACATGAATGTACTTCATAAACTACGTACTATCATTATTCCGAGTCCACACTCAAGCAGATACAGTATACGTTTTAAATACAAGATAACCTCCGGCCTCTATGAAAACTGTTTTCAAACCGGGAGATTATAGTTCTCACCTGGTGTGACATGTCAATCTGATGCTCATATCTGGAAATGGTGGACATGTTTCGTGGTCTAACACCTCCTCCAGTCAGCTATAATTCTGAATCAGATTAGTTGCCTGGGAGAACTGGTCTAGAAACCAACAATAGATGCCCAACTCTGTGGTTGTTTCCTTCCGGACTGGACGGGACGTGTGATATTTTCGGGGTGTCGCAGTGCCAAATTCGTGGTTGAATGCCTCCGAGCGCGAGTTCGCAGACTGTTTGGGTTCACACCTTCTCCAGGGTCAGTCGATGAGACGGTATTGCGAATAGACACCCGATTGTTATTTTTCGATGGTAAAAATTAATTGGCGCAGTAGTTTTATCCTAGCTGCATGCGGGACGTGTGATGTTGACGTCACTGTTATGATGTTTGCGGTTGGTTAACTTTTTGCACGCAAAACATTGACAACTCCAGGACAAATGACCCTGTGCGACCAGACAATCTTATTACCGCCAAGAAGAGCTCTACATCTGTCGGTCATATCTGCACGCAATAGCTCCCTCAAGTGGGCTGTGTTTGCATACGAACATGTGAGTGTTTGTGTGTTTGTGTGTGTGTGTGTGTGTGTGTGTGTGTGTGTGTGTGTGTGTGTCTATGTTCTTGGCGATTTGAGTCTTTGAATCTTAAAGTTGTTTATAGGAAATCTTACATACATGTACATGTATTGTACAAATTGCTATCTCACATGAGGAGAGTACAGTATAGCACCAAGTACTGCATGTCATCTTATCTGTTCAATAATGTCAGGTTTTACATGCAAGTGTTCATGACTATCCTACCAAAGCCAAAGTACATGAATTGTTTTGATTAAAAAAACAACGACTTGTTCTCTTATTGTGCTTTTAGGTACACCTACATTGTAGATGTATAGGATATACATTGTAGATCAATGTCCTGAAAATTGCTCACTTTAAAACTCTTCCAGTTTTGAGAAACTGTTCAAAATGTGAAATTTTGAGGGGGGGGGAGGGGGACATCAACATTTCCCATCAACGTAATATACACAGTAATATCAACTTACTGATGGCTTAACTCTTAATGTGCCAAAGTTGCAGATCTGCACGAAATAATACAGATAAAATCCACTGAGGTTTAAATCCCTTGGCATGTTAAGAGTTAAAAAAATACGTCAGTATCAACATTTTTTGGTCAGTATGAAGTTGTTTACTGATGTCTGGGGTGACAATAGAATAGATAGTGAAAAACTGATTAAAAAATGTTGTATTTTCAACCAAAACTATAGTTTGGCCGACGTTTAACAAATGTGGATAGAACACCACCAATCTAATAAATGTTGTTAAACAATCAAATAAATCAAATCAAATCAAATCAAATATGTGGTTGTCAATAACTCCAATTGCTGCGATAGCAATCAAGTTTACAATCAAATTTGGCAGCTGTGTGAAAATGATCTCAGAGGAAATTATTTTCTTCAAATCCATTTAGAATACAATGTACACATCAAGCACCACATAATCTTGTCAGGGTGATTAAATTAAATCTCACATTCATTGTTGGAACAAAATGCCTCTACCTTCACTGCTATCTGATGCATGCATGCAGTTAGAGTAATCTCATTTGTGCACCGTTAACTTGTCCCATGGGTGCTAAACCTAGACAAGATTTGCCATCACCATTTTATGGAACCAGTGCGCCGACACTCTTAAAGAAGGGCACATACAAGAAAGACTATCTATCACGCTATTAAAGAGCTGTGACATGATTGGGAGAAGTTGAAAAAGCTTCAAGAACCAAATGTGTTGAAAAATATACCAAGATATACACTCTCTAGAGAGTATGTATACTGTAAAACACTATACTTTTGCGACATGAAACTTTTGCGGATACGAGCCGACAGCCATTTCGCGTGCATGAAACTTTCACGAATCATCGACCATGAAAAAAATAAAATATAGCAAAATTTGGTAGGAAGAAGGAATTGGGTGTTTCATTAATTAATTATCACAACAATTTATAGAAAATATTTGTTTCAATGCCTATAAAACATGGTTTTATCAAATGTAGAAGTGCATTGCGCCCATTGTATGTGACCGCGCGTTATATCTCGTGAGTCATTTGACTTCTATAGTACACGGTCTTGTACTGGCATTAAAAAAAGTTTTCGCGTGCATTTAATTTTCGCTAATCTCGACTCCTCGCGAAATTCGCGAAAGTTTTATGCTCACGAAAATTTTTGGTTTTACAGTATTCAGGTTAAAAGGTCTTGAATAAGCAGAAACAAGCATAATTTACCAGCATTAAATCAATCTCTGGCCCTAACAGAAATTGATCCCACAGAAAGCTGCACAACAAATTTCACCATCAGAACGGTTTTGATAATACTTGTACAACAAAATGGGAATGTTTAACTATGAAATTTTCACAGAAGAAACTTTACATAGTACACTAGATTCTAAGAGCATTTGTGTTTAAAATAGACTTGTTTACGAATGTAACACAGAGAAAATGTATATGTTTTTCCTATTTCACACAAAAGTCAGTGATAAAATCTCAAATCTATATGAAAATACCAAATGTATTTATCTGTACATGTACGTTTATCTTTCAGTGATCGTGAATTCTGTAATCTCATTGGTCAATCATCCACTGAATATATCCCGTATTCCGTGAATGAGATTATATTGTGCGCATGCGCTAAATCCGCCCCTGAATATTTCCCGTATTCCGTGATGATGACGTCATGCTGCGCGCTTGTATTCATAGAGTTACAATGCACGCGGCGCGTGAATGGTTCCGTCGCCGTATAACGTGATGACGTAGGCCCCTATGTTATCACAGCTACATTAGCTACGTGTGGTTGACAACGCGCATAATTAGCCATATGCAGACAACAAACTTTCATTGACGTCTGGCGATTTCAACTTTAATCACAGG
>JZLH01S0023160.1:7500-13120 GCA_001188425.1 Eucidaris tribuloides | reverse complement strand
GGCTTGGGCAGATTTCACGAAACGACCCTATGGACATCCTAACAGTAGGAGGTTGCTGACTGAACTTAGGCCGACCGCTCCACCGAACACCTCGACTCCAATAAGCTCTACCTCCAGCTCAGGTGGAAATCGATCTGTAAACGAAATAACATTGCCCAAAGTCCATACATTAACTGATTACAAAGTCGTAGGTATTTAAGACGCCTTATTCTCTCTTTGCGCTTTCGATTATACAATATCCAAGTGTAATACTTTTGCCCATATTTACATTTTCACTGCCATATTCTTGTTGTAATAAGATTAAATCAGAAAGAGAGCGATATTTGTTGAAAAAAATATAATTAAGAATATCGCCCTCATTTGGAAAATAAGCAGTGGAACCCCCATTTTCTAGTCTAGCTTCCATCCTCATAAACTCTGATTAACATATATAAAAATAATTTCTATGGGCCTGATAATAAAATAATAACATCGAATTAATTTATAAATGTTATTAACACAATTTAAATCATTGCTTTCACACTTAGGACAAATACACACGTATAACGATTTATGTGAAAATATCTTACCAGAAGGTCTTAACACACGAAAGATCCGGGGATTTGTGAATACATTAAATTGCAAAGTATTGGAACACGACGTGTGCTGATATTGTTTCATTGAAATTGTTCCCTATTGTTCTACCGTTGTGTGATACGCATGCTCCGCGCGACAGCTGCATGTCAAAGCACCAGCTTCACATAAAAAGCCTGATAAAAGGTCTGCTATGACCCATCGCGCATTCGCGTTAGCAGTCACCGTGGCAGAGAAAATTTAGTTAGAAACCCTCACAAATCGACCGCTAGACATTAAGGCTAAAGACTTAAGAGCTAATATCCTAACTCTGAGTTCGAAAGATTCGATCTCCCATCGCACGCTAAATATCATGGCCGCTACAGTTAATGATCCCTGTTCCATGGTAAATTGTTAGTAATGGTCCAAGTGGCGTGAGAATCGGGCCCAGGAGGCTGCTAATAAGAGATATCATAACGGCTTTAATGCCTTCATCCCTTTTTCTTCTTCGTCTCTCCCAAATTGTCCCTCATGTCCTCTGACTGTCGCACCTGTCCCGTTGATTGTCGGCCTTCTTTGCTGCTTCCGTCATGGTTTCTGTGTTCATAGCTCTTCGTAGTAGGCACAAGAAGAAACGAAGAGAACTAAGCCTCTGAGACGGAATGAGCGCAGGTTCGTTCATGTGGACCAGAGTATTATTTTTACTTAAAGACCGCTATATAACACTGTGGAAGACACTTTTAAAATGTCGAACTTGCTCTTGACATACTGACAGTGTTTGAATGGACAAATAAACACCTTAGAACATCAGAAAAGTTTGACAGTCTATGCTGTCCACTAGTCAGATATGTCAATACAAATTGCACATTAATTTCCTATCGGGAGCGAAAAGAATTTGCAACATCAGCAGTCTATGGTGAAAGCTGGCACATGGCTCTCAATGATTCACTTTTAACCTAATGCATCGTTTAAACTTCAATTTATCAGGGCTTCCATATTAGACGCGAGTCAGAGACAACGGTAGCATGGAATCAATGCAGTCAAGATTTTTAACTGGAAACAACCTGTTATACCATGCCTTAATCCCATCACAGGTAACACGGTTCTGGAACTACTCCCTAAGGCTGAGGCCACCTCCCCAGGGACGTCTTCAGCCTGACATGTCCCTGAGGACAATTCCCCTAAGGAGACATTAGTCCCTGCAGAGGAGCTCCCAGTATGGACCCCCTATACTCTCGGGGGATTAGTCAACTCTGAGGGATTTGCTTTCTGAAGAAATTGTCATAATGACAGAGCCGTTCGCTCGGGAGAGTTGTCCTCCGAGGAGCTGTCAGGGGAGATCATCTAAAGTGGAGCTGTCCTCCAAGCGGAGCGTCAAAGCTCAACAAAACATCATCATTCATTCCCTTTGGCTATTCATGAAGGATGTGTGTGTGAAATCTTAATTGTGTAGATTTTGAAGTAACCGGACACCGCACGTTAGAACGGCACTTTGAGCGTCGGGGGAACTATCGCGGGAGGTTGCAAACAGAACCCGTGGATGCAGCAACTATTTTTCTTACCATAAATCTTGATTTTGAATGAAAAATACTGAAATTGATCATTTGAAAATTTACGTTTTCTTAGCAACATATCCAGTAAAATTGTGAAAATTAGGTGTCCGGATACTTAACTCCCCACCCTAGATCTATGATTGCTGGACCCAGAAAAAAAAAATCAAAAAAAAACAGGCTTAGTTCTAAAAATGTCATTGTCAAGTCCGGCTTAATTTTCATTTCATGATGTAACATTAGATCTGAGGCAGTTTTAGTTTACATGGTTTAGCATAGGCATATTATAGCAATATTTTCAGTATAATTTTGTAAAAGACTGAATTTTAAAGCAATTTTGTGTGCTACTACAGCATGAAAAAGGCCACCCATTACTTTGTACACAAAAGTATACAGTTGTCCCGACGTCATGTGTGCATTACATAACACAGTGCAATTCACTTACTCTAACGTAGTCCCATACGTTCAATTTCAAGTCATGTCCAAATGGATTTCGAATCTCCGGTAACATAAGCGATTTCTCACGCAACAGTCTCGGTCTTTCCGGCATATTGTCCTTTGCTTCTATTTTCACAGCTGAATGTTAAACCAGGTGTTTATGGCAAGACCGAAATGTAGAAATATTTCGACGAATAAGTCCCCGACTCAACACTATACAGGATGACAGGCTGCAACTGTATGACAATCGTAATTCAGGAATGTAAACAAACTGGACGGACGGCTACAGCGCTAGCGCTAGCGCCGCGCCCGCGGCCCGCGGTGCAGTTAACGACGAACGCACGTCGTTCGTTCGTTCTGCCTGGACGGTGTTGTTGTTGTTGTGGTGGTGGTATACGTTGTTGTTGTTGTTGTTGTGGTGGTGGTGGTGGTGCAGTAGTAGTTGTTGTTGTTGTGGTGGTGGTAGTTGTTGTTGTTGTTGTTGTTGTTGTATCAGTCGAGTAGAGTATTTGACTACTATAGTATTATCGCCAGGCCTACATTACATTTTGTTGCAGTAACAGTACAGTATAAAAAAACTGTTCATTATAACTTATTTTTTTTTCTTCATTGTTTTACATTCCATATAAACTGTAAAGAAAAAAAATAGCGATTGATCAGTCCGTATTGGACTATTTTCGCCATGATAGGATACACAAATTTGGTTACGCTGTAGGCCTACAGTAAGTACATGTAACAGTCATAAATTGTTATTTCTACATTGGCCCTTTTTTTTTTTACATTCCAAACTGTAAAGAAAGAAAAGAAAACCTCTGCTTTCTTTCATTAATTGCTATCCCCTCACCCAACGAAGTCGGAGGGGGCCGGATAACGCCGCTGTCTGTCCTTCCGTCCAGGGCCGTCCGTACCATATTGACTGGTTTCCGTCATAATATGTTTTGACGGATTTTCATGAGATTTGGTATAAAAGTACATACAGCCCAAGTTCCCGGGCCAAGTTCGAAAGGTCACACGCTCATTAAATGCGAATAGCTTATTTACTGGTTTCTGTTCGATAACTTTCGTAATTAAAGTTTGAAGGATTTAAAAAAACCCGGTAGAAAGGTACATATCTCGTGACATATGTGAAAATAGTTAATCATACATATCCAAAAATACGGTTTCCTTTTAATAACTTTAGTAAAGTAATTTATACAGATTTTAAAGTTTTGTATGAAGGTAGGCCCTACATAGTATCAAAATACAGCCTAAGTTTTATTCTGAATTATGTATGCCAAAGGTCACTCAAAGATTAAAGGTCGACCATTAAATATGTGAAAATAGCTAATCACAAGTTCCGTTCAATAACTAGACAGATTTTGGTCTTCGAGTACGCAGGCCTAACAGTTCATTGAATATAGGGCCTATGTAACTATATAGGCCTACACTACATTTTTCCCGGCGAGGAGATATATGCTTTGCGTTGGACTTGTATTATTTGGAGCCTTTTTTAAAGACAGAGTGTCTCTTTTGCATGCCTATAAAGATCATATAGGCCTACATTGTGTAAATACACGTGCAAAACTACCATCGAAGAACCTTTAGCAAAGTATACGAGCTAGAAACTCAGTTTTAGTGGAATTATAGTGAACCTTACACTTTGATTTGAATTCTTGTCTCGAAGAGGCAAAAACTCTACCAGTTTGTTATTAGTGTACTTTCAGTTCCTTATACAGACGGTTCTCACCACGTTTAACTATTTACAAATGTGTATTGTATATGCAATTATGAACTTGACTAATTTTATGTATAAGTCTCATAATATTACTGAAATACACGTAATAGTAGACGGCAAGTTGTACAATGTTCTTAAAATTTTCTGTAGATTTTGTTTTTGTGCTATTTCCCCTATTTTTCCCCTATTTTTGGGGTGCTGCAAGTTGTACAATGTTCTTAAACTTTTCTGTAGATTTTGTTTTTTGTGCTATTTCCCCTATTTTTGGGGTGCTGAACACGAGTCCTTTTGTTGCCATTTTTCTCAATAACGTCTTCACCCGTTGCCATGGTAATTAATTATTTTCTTTAAAGGAACGTTATTTCTCATGAAACATCATAAAAACACAGTGTAAATGCCAAAATATATCAATTTAAACACATTTCTTAGATTAATATAAAAATTCCAATCATTCGATGTCATGGTTACCTCATAACAACAATGGTTGCTATGGAAACGGCCAAATTCTGAGAAAAATAATGATATTCGTATGAAAAATCATGAAAACATGATGTAAATTTTGAGAAAGAGTCATGTTGTGAGCCTTTAATGTTTTTTTTCTCAAAATTTACATCATGGCAACGCGCGGGTGAAGACGTCATTTAGAAAAATGGCAACCAGTGGATTCGTGTTCAGCACCCCCAAAATATGGAAAATCGCACAAAAAATCAAAATCTACAGAAAATTTTAAGAACACCCCAAATTTGTGACAACTCGCCGTCCACTATACTTCTGAAGTGGAATTAATTCAGTGAACTTCACAAGAGTCTAACCATGGAGCTACAGTGGTCTAACTAACGTTACTTTTTAGTGCATTTTGTCAAATTTTGAGTAATTACTGATCTTCAGATTGCACAGACACATCCTTCATAGCGAGCCTTAGAGCACGAGTAATGATTGGTTGTATTTTTGGAAGGCTGAAAATGATATTTCCTGCCTTTAAGTTCTTTTTCTTTTCTTTTTAAATCCCTTTTCTCTTCATCACCGAAATAGTTTATTTATTATTTTAATTATTACATTTTTTTTTTTTAATTATAAGTTGAAGTTGTAAATAAGTTGTCTTTATATATTGCCAATAATTTGTAGATCAAGTCCGGGGTCAATATAATAGTCAAAGATCAATAAGAATGTTAAAAATCTGCTCAACCCTACGCAGAACACGATCCACCTCCCATTTAAGATGTTTGAAAGTGTCAACTACACTGCTATTTTTTAACCACCAATAACGTTTTTATGATTAATCCTTCCGAGCAGAAATTAAGAAGGGTAAAGATCAAGGTCAAGATCATTACTGTGAGACGCGCCACTTCATTCCCTACAATGCAAG
>JZLH01S0023160.1:0-2500 GCA_001188425.1 Eucidaris tribuloides | reverse complement strand
AAATATAGCTTCTCAGTGCAGCCAGAAATTTTCCCACTTAAAACCGATGATATTCATTAGTTTGAAAAACAATAGGGGTATAGCCCCCCCCTTCCCCCGGCCGGCGCGTCGATCCGTAGTTGTAAAGCACCAATTATGTTACATTTTTGAAAGTACATTAATTTAGTTGATTAATTATTTGACTTTATCAAAGCACGCATAATAAGCTAATAGGAATGTTAACTGTGCTAACATTTTCAACTGTTTAGTCATTCGTTAAAGTTATACTCTTCCTTGATATGAAAACTTGCTGATCAGCAACACTATGATAGAAGTTATTTCATCAAGGTCTTCGACGGAGTTTTCTCATTCGAGCGACGGCATGCCGTTGACTTCCAGGGTTCATGTGGCGGATTCTTGGCGAGAAGAAATTTTCTCTGGGATTCTCAACCCGTGTACTTTGGCGCCATGTGATATAGATAGGATTGAGCAGACTGCCGATGGAAGATCTTCGCAGACTTGCGCGTAAACCAATTATCAGATGACAGCACCGTAGCCAAGGTTTCGAATGGGGCTTGAGCACCTTTAAAGTAACACTCCAAAACCATTGTTACTAAGCGGCTACACCTTTTTAACACTTACGGTGTGAGATTTGAATTATTTTACATTGTAAGCAGTAATATGTGTTTGCAGCACGAATTAGCATGTTTGAAACGCGGCATGCGCGCCGAATGTTGCAATTTTGGCACATTTTTTTTTGTACAATGTAAGTGCAATCATCGTAATATTAATTTTCTCATTTAGTTTGAACTAGAAAATCTAACAAATGGCCATATGCTTAAGAATCTGATAGAATAATTAACAGTATCAAGTGAATGCAATAAGGAAACAAGATTGTAAAACAAATATGAATATAAAATCGTATTATCACCCGATGAATTCAACGTGTTAAGAGTTAAACTTATTTTTTTTTATTTTTTTTTTTTTTTATTTTTTTTGTTATATCGTCCAATCAAAATCAATATGTTTTAAATAACACCGTTTTGTATTTTGTGTTAATCTGTGCGCAAATTACTTTAACATTGTAAAGTATCAAATTAACAGATACACGGGATTGAAATGTTTAAGAAGTGTACACTGAGTTAACCTGTGTTTAGAAATGAAGGGGTTATAGTTATAAAACCTTGTAATACACAGGACGGATATAACTGCACCTATATTTAGATTTTAATGATAGAAAAGAAAGGTCTGCGCATGACTATATATATAAAACAAATAAGGAATTAACAATTTGCACAAGAAGCTTGAGCCAAAGAATAAGGTCTTGTTACCTTAGAGGGATGATGCAACAGAGCGTAGAGCCAATGACTAGATAACACGAGAAGCGACCTGATGGAATGTATGTGCGGCAGCAGCAGAGTATGTTCAAGCACCGAATAGATTTGAAAAAAAGTATCATAACTCAGCACAAAGAAATGCGAAAAAGGTTTTGAGTACAAGAATCAATACACAAAACACACACTGCATATATAGATAGAGGACGTGCTTCAATGAAAATTATGTGCTAAGACAGGAGTCAGTGTTCCAGTAGAAGAGCTGTATCCTTTTTTAAAAGAATGTCGTTTATATTTTAATGGAAATTACAGAATTATTGTAATTGAACCAATAAATAATGTGATGATGAACTGGAAAATTATGATATACTATCTACTTGACAATTATGAAAAATTGATATTAATATATGGCTCGGCATATTTTTTTACTGAGGAAAGTTAATTTACGCAATTGACTTGCAATTGATTATGATTATAATCGTATATAATGTTAAATTATATGAAATATTGAAGGAAGGATACATATATAGTGCGAAAGTAAAGGCTGCCAAAGAGATGTATTTTGACAAGTAGTATTCAGTATGATATGTTGTAATACTTAATTCTGGTTTGATCAGAAACCAGATTAAATTTTATTTTTTAATTACGAAAAGAAAGACAAAAAATTAGGGAAGTAAATTTAATTTGTTATGTCCATAAGATTACGTCTCAGGGAAAATCAAAAAAAAATAAATGAATTAGGCAATTAAGAGAAAAAAAATAAAGATGAACTAAAAGAAGGCGGATATTATATACTATTTGTAAAACGTAGACCGCGTGAAAATTTTATGGAGGAAAAATCGAGGGGAGTGAATGACGCACCCCGATATCACTCAATGATGAGCTACGGATGACATCTGGGATAAGAATGGTGGGACAGTGGCATATGCAGTCCATGGATATCAATGATCCTATTTGTGGGAATTAATATGTCTACACACTGTGCACGGACTTAAGTGAGATAGTTAATTGCATTACAAACACAAATTTCCAAGAAGCGCCTAATTTCTAATTAGAACTAGGTAAATCGACGTAGCCACGGTGATCTATGGAACCAGTGAAGGACAATCGATCATATATTTGGTTAATAGAAATATAGGTTAATTCACCCAAAGAATCTTTAATTTTATTGTTAATGCAGGAAACGG
>JZLH01S0023140.1:71179-84374 GCA_001188425.1 Eucidaris tribuloides | reverse complement strand
GATCGCCCGGTCACCGCCCGGTCAGGACAACAGAGGTCATCTCATGTTACGCCGCTGTTATCAGCACTGACTGTATCCGATGATTGATTTTGTTGGACACGAAGAATTTCGAAGTGAAGAAACATTTTATTTTTGTGAGAGATTACTCTGACTAACGATTATTAGGCCATGCAAATTCAGTCACTCGTATCTTTATTCCAATTTGGTCTGTGTCTGCATATCCGCATGTGTGTGTTTGTGTGTGTGTGTGTGTGTGTGTGTGTGTGTGTGTGTGTGTGTGTGTGTGTGTGTGTGTGTGTGTGTGTGTGTGTGTGTGTGTGTGTGTGTGTGTGTGTGTGTGTGTGTGTGTGTGTGTGTGTGTGTGTGTGTGTGTGTGTGTGTGTGTGTGTGTGTGTGTTGTTGTGTGTGTGTGTGTGTGTGTGTGTGTGTGTGTGTGTGTGTGTGTGTGTAAAATGCCTTCGTTATACAAGTGATGATGGAGGCTGGGTGGAGGCTTATTTTTTTTTCTGGGTCTGAATATGATCAAGATTCATAACGTCATTATTTTTCATGCTTGAAGGTTCGAGTAGTTATGATGTCCAAGTAAGATTTTTTACCAATTGTTGCACCCAGAAAATGAAGAGGAAGAGGAAAAAGATGAGAAAGGAGAAGAAGAAGAAGAAGAAGAAGAAGAAGAAGAAGAAGAAGAAGAAGAAGAAGAAGAAGAAGTAGTGAGGCAGGGGCGGAACAAGTGAAGAAGAGAAGATAAGATGGAGAAAAGGAAGAGAAAGGGAAAGGGGATAGGCAGGAGGAGAAGAAGAGGAAAAAAGAAAAATATAATGAAAAAAAAAACTCAAACTCGGTGTGAGCAGGTGAGTTGAGTGTGAGGAAGTTTGCACATTAAGTGTGAACGATAAGGCATATGAAGTTAGTCATTTATTATCCTCTGCTTGATAATTTATGATGTGATGATATAACAGAGTCTACTCCTGAGATATAGTAGTACTAGTAGTAGTAGTAGTAGTAGTAGTAGGCCTAGTAGTAGTAGAAGTAGTAGTAGTAGAAGTAGTAATAGTAGTAGTAGCAATAGTAGTAGTAGTATTAGTAGGCCTAGTAGTTGTAGTAGTAGTAGTAGTAGTAGTAGTAGAAAGTAGTAGAAGTAGTAGTAGTAGTGGTAGTAGTAATACTAATACCTGTAGTGGTACATGTGGTTGCAGTAGTAGAAGTAGTAGCATCAGTAGTAGTAGTAGCAGCAGTAGAAGTAGTCTTAGTGGTAGTAATAATAGTAATAGTACTAATACCTGTAGTGGTACATGTAGTGGTTGCAGTAGTAGTAGTAGTAGTAGTAGTAGTAGTAGCAGTAGTAGTAGCAGCAGCAGTAGTAGTAGCAGCAGCAGTAGTAGTAGAAGTAGAAGTAGTAGTACTAGTAGTAGTAATTGTAGTAGTAGTAATTGTAGTAGTAGTAGGTAGCAAAAGTGGTACAACTAGTAAAAATATAATTTCAGTGAAAATCTTTTTTTTTTCAGAGCAAATAAAATTCTTGTCACTAAACGACCAAAGCACTTAAGACATTTCTATTTTAGCAATAGCTCGTGAAGAGAAATAACTTGTAGGAGAGCTAAATATATCCCATTGTATAGGCTATAATTTCATTAATTTGTTTTGAATTGTTTTGACATAGAGACAAGCGTGAGAGAGACAGGGAGAGAGGAACAATACTATAGGCTAATCCCCAGTGGAATTTCCAAGAACCGTAAAAGGTCAACACCAGGTGCAAGGGATACCATTTTCTCACGACACAGCTTTTCTGGAAATAAATTCTGGCAAAGTATCTATCAATGGACCCTTTTTTGAATATTATCCCTTCGATTGCCGCACGATCTTCCACCATTTTTTCCCCTCAGTTTCAGCCATTGAACGATTGATTGATGAGTGATTGATACCAACATGCAGATTTTTACCACCAGAGAATAGGATCAGATATTTTCATGCCACTGCAGATAAATTTAAGACACGAGCATGTGTTCATAAAGAATTCAAATTCTGGTATTTTTTAGATGTTGTATTAATGTTCAACAATGATTGATTTAATGTAAAACAATAATAATAAGGATAATACATTATGATTCAACTATCATTAGTATTCTTACAGATCAACAGGAATAGTGACATTTGATTATTTTAACTAATATTGGTACAGTTATGTCACTGAAATTATTTCATGTGACATTATTGATTCTGCTACTTTAACATTATGCACAGGAACAGTCAAAAACAATAGGCGGGGTGGGGGAGGGTGTGTCACTATACAAGTACCCATAGGTTTGTCACAGAGGAGAGGACGATATTAATCTTGAGGAATGGAAAAAGTAACAACACGTCACAGTCAAGGAAAGAAAAGAAACAGTCCTTCAACCACTCCTTGAAGAAAAAATATGTAAGCATGAAAGAAATCCGCTAAAAATTTGCAGGCCGACGCGACTGCAGACATGCAGCAACCTCGGTCACTCGCTGCTAGCACGCTATAAATAACCACTCCTGCCCACCACCTACATTGCGGCTAAGAATTATGTGAACACGTGCAGCAGACAATCCCTATAATCTAATTGGCTCCCTACAGGTTTATGTCAGTTACTCCAAACTTTTCAAGTCACCTAAAGGGCGGGACTTTCTGGCAGGGTTTATTTCAAAAGTAGGTATAGGCACCAAGCTAGGAGTTGTTTGGCAGTCACCGACGGATGGGCGGAACATGTTATCTAGAAGGGTTCGTGGGCAGGAATGACATTGGTAGTATGCATAACAGGTACAAACGAAGGGAGCCAATCAGATTATAGGGATCGCATGCCAACTCTCTTAGAAAGATATGTATAGCAGCAGTGATGAGCACATGGTAATAAGGACAGCATAATTCTTAGCTGGGGTGGGCCGGATTGTGTTACAGCGTGCTATCTGTAGGTTTGCAGGCAAGCAATTAACGTATTTCCTTTTGTGTCCTGATATTTGAATAGTTCAGATAATTTGCGTAAGCCTTTCTTTACGCACGTAATACAGTAAATATCTGAGGGAGTGGGTCAAACTACCGCGGGCAGTCGGACTTTGTGGTTAACTAAACTATGAAGCAAGAACTTCTGCACTTTAATAGCTGTAAATTACTCCACAAATAGTGCCGACGTTTAACAGAAACCCGAAATATGAAAACGGAAACCGCCGCTCTCGGTCGTTAAACGAACGGTTAAACGACCGCTTGCAGCGCTACTGGAAACACGAGTCCTAGCTCTAATCCTTGATATTTTTTTCTTCCTAATCCACCTTAATTTATATCTCCTGGATGTCGAAAATATTTCCAAAACATGGTTTTATTTCTTGCCTCCGTTACTGGCGAAATGTTTGATTCAGTGTCGTTAATCGCCGACGCGTGGCACATGTATGTCAATGCAACTAGCGTGCGGGACTGTGCGGTGCGAACGCTGTGCAAACCCTACGGCAAAATTGTGAGATGCGCATAACACGTAAAGAATAGCCATTGCGCAATCGATCGATCGCGATCTGGCTCATTCACAATACATGTGTTCGTGCGAATTCGTCACCACATTTTTTAGCCGGTTTTATCGCCAGTTTTGCAGTATTTGTTTAATGTAATATCGCCAATATATTTTTTGATTTATGATAATTGAAATTTGGTATTTTGTGCATTTTGAGATGATGTTTGGATAATACTTAGTTAGTACTATGTACTGAAAAAGTTGAGTGCAAGTCAGCCATTTTGTTGCATCGCGTGCGTGAACATGAGTGTGTATGACCAATGGCTGAACGGCTTGTGGGCAGTACAGATGACGTCATCGTGATGTTTTCAGTGGAGCAAAAAATTTTCCCTGCCCTTTCCGGTAAGGAATTTTATTTTCATTGGTCGCTTAGTATTTTAACTCATTAACTGACAGGTAATATGCGCCCATTTTGACAGAAGCAAATCTTTTATCAGCGCGAGGCGACAATACCTGCATGGTGATTATACCTTAACGGACGTTAGATCTAAATTAAGGTAAAATATGACTCATATTTCCATGCTGATGTCGATATAACAGAAGGTAACACAAAACATTCACACAAAGTGCTACTAGGCTATACTAGTCATGGACTAGAAGTCTTACGTTACTGTAACTTAGATCTAAGTTATACGCCATATATTTCCATGTTTCGCGTCCATATAGCAGTTATAGACGGGGAATTTGTCGTGTTCATGAGAGTATATTTTCGCGATTTTATTGTATTTGCATTCACTTTGTAGACTCTACTACAGTCCAGAAGTGAAAATTTTCGCGTTCAGTAAGTCACGAAATTCGCGAAAATAAAACCACCACGAAATATTCAACGTATAATACAGTATCATGACTCTGAGTATGCTGTAGAATGAAGTACAGTTTATTCTGAGTATACCGACGCAACCGGAACAGAAACAGAAACAGAATCCGTTATAATTATTAAATTACACTGATTACCAACGTCGTTTTGTACTTGTGGGACTGAGGAAAAAGTTTGTATGTTACAAGATCGCGTAGCATACAAAACATGACTTAAAGACGCTAACGTTACAATTCAAATTTCGGCTTTAATGCAGAATACTCGCAGAATTTAGACTATCACTTAAAGACACAATTTAGCAATTATACAGTTGTTTTCTTCACACAAACTCATTTCATCTCACCGTTTGGTTATACAGGTAGCTCGTTCTTGTTATCAAACAACGTACGCATGACGTCAGGGTTGCCAGGTTTTCCAATTCTCAAAAGGCCAAATTACGTGCCGAATTCAGTGAAAAAAAGCCAAATTCAGATTTGATGCCTTTTATGGGCAGCATAGGAAGTGACAGGAGGTGACCACAGAATGCTACTCTGTAAAATGAAAATTAACACTAGACTGAAAGCCGGGGGGGTCGCTCTCCACACGGCCTGCTACGCACTCCGCGTCCAGAAAAGCGTCGTAAAGGGTCCCTTTCCAGCCTTCGGACGTCGTCGAACGTCTTTGAAAAGGGTAGCTTTTTCAACTCAAAATCGCTAGCAATCGCCGCTTAGGTAGCCTTTTCTCACATGTCATGCCATTTGGGTTACTAATTTGGTTTGTAGATTACGCCATTTGGGTGCAAATTTGAGTACATCTATTAACATCTCCAAAATGAAACGTTTTTTTTTAATAAGGAAATTATAATGAATTATGATTGAACTTTTCGGGTTCTGAGTACAACAATGTTTTAAATGAGAAAGACAGTTGGGTAGGGAATTAAAAAGTAGGCGTGATTTCACTGTGTACGGCCATTAGGATGTTAAATTAGTGGATTCCAGTTCACGCACTTAGGATCAGATGAGTGGATTCATGCGGAGTCACGCCGTTTAGGCTAGCTTTTCTCATGCGTTACCCATTTAGGTCCACTAATTGGTAATGTAGGTTAGCGGTTAGGGCTGCATTTCTGAGGTTGTTAGCACGGTGGATACAGGCCGTCTGCGAGGCGACCCCCCCCCCCGGCTTAAAGGCCAGAAATGATTAAGAACTAACAGATAGTCAGCAGATCTTGATAGTCTGAGAGTTCCAAATTGAGCTAAAGAACCGGTTTCATCACTCCAGGAAGAGGAGCTAGGAGACATATCTGGATAATAGGTGGAATGAAAACCTTGTCAACATCATGCAATGAAAGTGCAGTAAAAGTAGCAGGTAAACGAAAGAAAGAAAACGAATCAAAACTATCAGACAGCACCAAACAACTCTTGGAGAAAAGAAGGAATTTGAAGAAGGATGGGGTTGGAATTCATAATATAGAGTACACTGAGACATGCAAAACGGTACGGAAGAAGGTGAGGGAGGATATTCGAAAGTACAACACCCGAAAAATCAAAGAAACAATAGAAATTAAGTAACAGAAGTCTCAAGAAAACTAACAAGAAGCTCTCTGACGGTAAACAGAAGATAATCACCCTTCTAGAGTGGAAATGAAATTAGATATCAAGGTCTCATATTACACCGAACTGAAGAATTCTACGAAGACCTCTATAGTGACAGGGAAGTTGAAACAGAAGAGTTACCAATTGTTACAAGCTATAGGAAGTAAACCACGCAGTTCAGAGCATGAAGAGAAGCACCAGGCCCAGATGATAGACTCCATCGTGGATGGCCGGGAGACATTATAGCTGGAGAACTTGCCAAGTTGTTTACAACTGTCTTGCTTAAGGCAGAAAAGAGTACCAATTAATACAATGGAAAGAGGCTAACATGATTATCCTGTTCAAAAAAGGAGACGAAACTATCGACCGATCAGTCTGCTCTCAAATGTGTATAGGCCTGTAAGCTTTTTAAAAGAGTCTTAACAAACAGACTGGAAAACATCTTAGACAGTAACCAACCAAGGGAATAAACCAACCAAGGGAATAAGCTGAATTTAGAAGAGGATACTCTACCATGTACCATAGGGCCTATACATACCATCAATCAACTAAAGGAAAAATTTCTAGAATACAACTTGAACTGCATGGCCTTCATCGACTGCGAAAGAAAAGGTATTTGATTCTGTTGAGACAAGTCAGTATGCTCTGAAACAACAAGGGGTGGATAGCTACATACATTGATCTGCTAAACTGCAAAACAACAGTAATGCTGCACAAAGAAAGTGGAAAGATACACATCAAAGGAGTGAGACAAGGCGACACCATCTCACCCAAGTTGTTTACTGCATGTTTAGAAAGCATATTCCGAACACTTCAATGGGGAACAAAGGTGTCAACATCAATGGGGAGCAGTTAAACCATCTCCAATTTGCTGACGTTGTTATCATTACAGACACTTTAAAGGAACTAGAGATTATGCTGGGAGAAATCGACGAAGCTAGCAGGAAATGTGGACTCAAAATGAATAGGCACAAGACAAAAATAATGACGAGTTCGAAAGTACCACAACAGATGCATAGTCAACATGGTCAATGGATGCTGTTGCCGAAGAATACATTTACTTAGGACAGCGATTCAGCTTGAAAGAAAATTGCATACGAAGGAGGATTAAGCTTGGATGGAGTCAGTTTGGCAATAGTAACATCATGAAGGGAGATATACCAACGTTTGAAAAGGAAGGTCTTCAATCAATGCATTTTACTGAATCATGACCTATGGGCCTATGGAACAGAAACAGGGACGCTTACCAAAACGATGGAGAAAAAGCTATGGGTGGCTCAACACAACATGGAACGCAACATATACGAATTACATACAAGGATAGGAAGACCAACAAGTGGATACGAGAACAAACAAAAACTCAGGACATCTTAGAAACAGCTAAAGATAAGAAATGGAAGTGGGCAGGTCACACATGAACAGGAGAACAGACAAAAGATGGTCATCATAGTATAGTAACAACTTGGAGACTACTAGTATAACAGGGAACAGAAACCGTGGTAGGCACCCGGGGGCCAGTGTCATTACAAGGTGTACACCATGCGCTTGTGAAAAAAAAACGAGTAACTAAAGGGTTGTTTTTCACGGTCGGGCGATGTATACTCGCTGCTACATTGAAAAGGCTATCAAAATCGCCAAAAATCAGGGGAAAAGGGTATTTATATACTTTTAACAGAATTGTTATCTTTAAAAGGGTATCTTGTTCAGACTTGAATACCTGTCTTGTTTAGGGTATTCTGAGATCGATCAGAAATTTACTATGTTTAGGGTCCATTTTGAAAAGTGCCCGATACACGCGCATGGTGTACACCTTGCAATGACACTGCCCCCCTCCGGGGGGGGGGGGACTCAGGCAAATCAAAAAATGGAGGAATGAGCTTGACAGTTACTGGGGAACAACAAATAGGTTTGACACTGAGCTAGAGATAGAGAACTGTGGCGCAAACATGCAGAGGCCTTCCGTTCAGCAGTGGACAGAAAATGGCTGATGATGATGATGATGATGATGATGATGATGATGATGATGATGATGATGATGATGATAGCCTAGATGTGGTTAAAAATGACGTTGTAATCAATTTATAACACCTTTGAAACCTCTGCTGCTGCCGAAAATTTGAGTGCTCCGGTTTACACGCAGCCAGATTTTGCACGTGAAGTACATGCGCACCGCTACTTTTGTAGGCCTCGAGGCCGTGGCACATAATGACTGAAAATCGCCGGAAATAGGGTTTTATAACGATTTTTTTTGTGTGTCAGTGAAAAAGGCCCAAACAAGGCCAAAAAACCATTTTGGCCGGCATTTTGAATTCTTCAAAGCCAAACGATGTCAAAAAGGCCAAATTTACTGGTTTTGGCCTTAAAAGGGCCAAACTGGCAATCCTGCATGACGTATGCAGGACAATTACTTCTTGTTGCTGTTGGGTTTGGTTGATTTGATTTTGATTTGATTTGATTTATTTATTTGACATTTCCACAAATTGCTCGTTGGCCATCAGTCGGACTATTTTCGTCAAGTACTTTGCATGCTTAGTTCTAATAGTAGTAAAAAATAAACGTGGTTTGATATAGAACAAAACCTTTTTGGCATTGTCGTGGAAGATGCAACCAGTTACATATTACCTCAACCACTTGCATAAAACACCTATTTACGCATCATGAAGGAGAGTATAGGGTACTCTGAATGATCACTTTACATTCGGGTCTCTGGTGCCCACTGGACGATTAAACTTAGAAATAATATAAAGAATCTTAATTCTTTACATGTTATCTTTTAACATTGTGGTACACTTATGAAGACGTTGTGGCTTATCAGGCTTATTTAGTCATAATTCTGTATTTTTATAACGGTCAGTGATATACAACGTCAGCCATATTATGTACTAAATAAGGTAATTATTTTGTCTCTGTCGATCTCTTATTCTATTTTATTTTATTTTCATTTTTTTGGTCTGTGATAATTACTAAATAAACGGAAATTATGATTATTTTTTTGTTTGTTTCTGACAATTACTAAACAAATGAAAATTAATCCCTTTTTGTTATTCTTTGGTCTGGTGATTACTAAAAGAGAATCGTTTAGATATTTGTTTTTATGTCTATATTGATTACTAGATAAAGGGATATTGACCTCATTTTTATTAAAACTTTTATGTCTCTTGCGATTACTAAATAAAGAAACATTAATTTCCTTTTCATTTGTTTTCTTGTCTCTGATGAAATTCAATCCGTTTTATTATATTTTGTTTCTGACAATTTCTAAGGAAATGAATCCCTCTTTTGTTCATTTCTTTTTGTCTCCGACGATTACCTAATAAAGACAATTTATTTTCTAGTCTAAAAAGGACATTAATCTCATTTTTATTATTTTTCCCTCTGGTGATTACTAAATTAAGGTCAATTGATTTCTTTTATTATTTTTGTCTCTGACGATAACTAAATAAAGAGAAATTATTGTTTTGAATTTGTTTTCTTGTCTCTATAATTACTAGATAAAGGAAAATTAACCTCCCTTTTGTTTATTTTTGTTTCAGACGATTACTAAATAAATGAATTTTATTGAATTTATTTTCTTGTTTCTAACGATAACTAAATAGGCCTAAAGGGAAATTAATATCATTTTAACTTTGAATCTCTGACGATCACTGAATAAAGGGAAATCAATCTCTTTTATATTTCTTTCAGTTTTAAAGGCATCGTATAACAATGTGTCCAGTTTAAAAAAAAAATCTGAACCACGTGATTCCCTATGATATCAGTGTGTCTGATAAGGTCTAAACATGAAGCCCTGAAAAATTGCAGTTAGAAACGATCATTAGGCCTAAGTGCTTTTAAAAAGTGAAAATCATTGAGCTACCATTTCCGTTTTCTGCATAGACTGCTGTGTAGCAGAATTTTCTATCAGCTGAGAATAATTCATGTGCCGATTTTTATCTGTGCACATTTTACGAGTGACAGCATAACTGTTTAAAGGCAGTGGATCTCATTTGCAAACATCCCCACCGACCAGGAAAAGATAACCCATGCCCTTAGGCTATTGATGAAAGGTATGTCTGTGAAATTTGGGGGTCAGTTATTTCCTAGAATTTGAAAAAATGCGAAAAAAACAATACCATACGTTTTATGGTAGGAATTTTTTTCTCGGGAGAAAAAAATTCAAATCAGAGTCTAATGATCACTATAATTTCACTAAAACTGAGTTTCCAGGTCCTATATTTTGCTCTAGGTTGCAGATGGCATTTTCTTCTAAATGCCACTGTATTTACACAATGTTAATTTTTAGGCATGCAAAAGAGATCCACTGGTTTGTGTTCTAGGGTGTTTATTTATCCATCCAAACACTGTCAGATATGTCAGATAGCACTGCTGAAAGAGATCCACTCACTTTGTGTTCTAGGGTGTTTATTTATCCATCCAAACACTGTCAGATATGTCAGATAGCAAAGTTTGACAATTTTTTGAATGGGGCGTCCACAGTGTTAGTGTCTTTAATTGTCAGAGACAAGAAAATGAATTTTGAATAAAGAACATGCATGCTTCATTTAGTAATCGCTAGAGACAGAAGAAATAAATAAGATATTAATTTCCCTTCAGTAATAATCCTCAGAGACAAAAAATAAAAGAAATTAATTTACTTTATTTATCAATCGTTACAGGCAAGAATAATTATCCTAAATGGATAATTAGCATGGTCTGCTTGCATTTCCCACCAGTATTATATTACTGGTGGAAAATGCAACCACTCATTTCAAAGAATTTTGCCTTAATAAACCTGTCTATTTCATCAACCCCGCTTTTCCCTCCTCTTCAAGAACACTCTGCCACTTTAAGATAGTTACAGTGCACTCTCGTTATAGAGAAGTCCTTGGGACCCATGAAATTGTTTCTTTGCAATGAAATTTCTCTATATCAGGGTTGCACAAGGAAATCCAAAATATGGGACCACAGATTTTCTTCTTTATAATGAAATTTTGTTATATCAGTGTTCTTTAAAACGAGATTGGACTGTATCCTATCCAGAATCAAGAGTAGTAAAATGTGTAATTAATGTTTGTGAAACAATCAAGTGTCTTATACATATATTACTCGTGAAAAATGCATCCGTCTGTGGGATTTTGTACAAATTAACAAGGGCTGATTGCACGAGTGATATATTACTGGTGGAAAATGCAACCACGCTTTTAAACGATGTTTAACTCACAAGCAGTTTCCTTATTCATTAGTTTATGACAAAGTAATGTGAGTTAAAGACGTGACTTCATATTCCATAAATAAGTGACATTTTGAGTAAAATCCTAAGAAACTCTTTTGTGACGAGTTGTAACGCTGATTTCGCGTGCGCACTTGTGGTAGGTACGTAGTGCGTCACGTACATAACTAACGTACTGTGGAAATTTGCAACCAATTTGAGCTTAGATGCCACATTGTAAGTTACTGTAGTTGCGAGTTTGTAAAATGTAATTGGTTACTCAAAAATACACGCAAACATATGCCAACTTTTTTTCCTGTTTGTTTATTTTCTTTCCTTTTTTCTATAGTTCTATATAAACTGTACAGAGAAAAATGAATAAAAATAAAAATCAAAATCTCGTTCTCTTAAATAATCTTTTTTTTCCTTTTTAAACCCCTTTTTACTTTTCAAGAAAAGTTAATAAAATATAAAATGAACAGCATTCAGAGAATTTTCTCTTCCTTTTTAGTAATATTCTCTAATTATTTCTTTCCTATTTTCTTAGCTCTTTCCTTTTTTAACTTCCTTGTTTATTTTCTCTTTTCTGCTTCCCTGTTTTATTCTTATTTTTTTTTGAGAATGCAGTCTTTTTTGTAGTCGTTTGTAGGTCAAGTCCACCCCGTACTAAAGTCGTCAAATATATGAAAGAGAAAGAAAATCTGCTCAAACCTCTATGAACACACACACACACACATTACACACACACACACACACACACCACACACCACACACACCACACACACACACACACACACACACACACACAACACACCACACACACACCACACACACACACACATACCACACACACCCACACACCACATACACACACATACACACACACACAAACAACACAAACACACACGTACACACACGCATATACACACGCACACACACAAAAAAACACACACACGCACACACACATACACACACAATACACACACACGCACACTCACACACAAACGCGCACACACGCACGCACGCACAGATAAACACACACCTACAACCCACAATCACATACACACACATATACACACACACACATACGCACACATACACACACGCACACTCACACACAAACGCGCACACACGCACGCACGCACAGATAAACACACACCTACAACCCACAATCACATACACCCACATATATACACACACACACACAAATACACAGAGATAGAGAGAGAGACCCACACGCACAGACACACACACACACACACACACACGTTTGGAGCTCAGTAGCTCAATAGTCCCCGTATGAACTTCAGCGTGAACAATAAAATCTTATTTTTACTGAAATTTATTGTGTTTTGTCCACGAAAAAGATACTGTGTCATTTTGCAGAATTAAATTCAAGTTTATTATTGTCAACACTATAAATAATTGATTTCCAAGTTGATATACATCACTCGCATCACCTTCTTGGCCCTCTTGGCTACTCCACTAACTCCTGTGTAGTGAAGGTGCTATTACAACCAACAATATTTAGGCTAACATTTTGATACTGACACCATTTACCTTTAAACTTTGCCCTACCTCAGAAAACTACGACAGCTGAACGCAAAGAAAAATAAAATGGATAAACATTCATCACACAAGTTGAATTGAAATACTTCTGATGGTAAAAAAGGTGCAGGATGTTTATAACTATAAGCAGCATCCCACAAGTAGGCCAATATTATCAATGCAATATTTTATGTACAACGATAAGTCACCTTCAGCTATGTTATATTTGTCATAGGCCCTATATGACTTTTATACCATTCCTTTACTCTACATCCCTGTATGGGGTCGGACAGTACAACACTACTACTACTACTACTACTACTACTACTACTACTACTACCACTACTACTACTACTACTACTACTACTACTACTACTACTACTATTATTACTTACTACTACTACTACTACTACTACTACTACTACTACTACTACTACTACTACTACTACTACTACTACTACTACTACTACTACTACTACAACTACTACTACGTACTACTATTACTTATTACTTATTATTACTACTACTACTACTACTACTACTACTACTA
>JZLH01S0023140.1:49039-59617 GCA_001188425.1 Eucidaris tribuloides | reverse complement strand
ATTCAACTAAAGAATGTTTCCACCCGGAAGACTAAACGATGTATATTATTCACTTGTTCTGGTGACTTCCCTTTAAAAACCCAGTATGAATGTATTTGTCCGTTCACGAGCACTTAATTTGTCAAAAAGTTGGCATAAGCTGGTTCAATGTATTTACATTGTACACTTGATATTGTGTTTCGAGGCAGTAAATCAACCAAATGGATATGTTTCTTCATAATATTACCAAAATTGTTATGTTAAAAAAATTGATAAATGACTCTATGTTTCATATCATCCACAAACATATTACGACAACGGCCAAACTCGATATCTTGTGGTTAGGTCGGGTATCTAATTTCCTAGGAAAGAGAACTGTAACTCTGAGAGTAGTGTACTGTTGGGGAGTGTGTATTTAAACCACAATGAATTAAACATTTAAAACACCAAGAATATGTAAACGTGTTATTTGTGGATGTTGTTTGGCAGGTAGTTAATATTCTATAATGTTATTCTATAATATAGTTAATATATATCTTGTGATAGACTTTCCTATGTAGTTACAGTGTAATACTAGGCTTAGTTTGTATTATTTTGTATTTCAAGTAAAACCTTATATGTTTATTAGTAGATTAATATGCCAATTATTATATCAAATATCTTGGATAAGGTTAACCATATATACCAATTCATGAACGAGTCTCACTTACTTTGATGGCATGCAAGTAGCCTATCCGCCAAGGTCACACTAGTTTTATAGGTTCAAATAACTTACTTTACCCCATTAAATATAAAATAAACTAAGTATGAAGGTAGGTGTGGTATAAGGAATTTTACTTTACTAGTGGGCCAATGTAATTCTTACAGGAGGAGTAATGTGATCATCGTTTTTAGTGTGTGTAACCAATCTATAGCTGCCGATGTTTAGATCCTTTGTCAAACCAATCTGAAGGCCAAACAAACCATACAAAGTACTAAACATCCCATTTGCATGGCCAAGTGTCTCTAAGTACCTTTCTTGCTCAAGAGGAGCATTATACTGTCAAGATATTATGGCATGGAGGTGAAGCCACTCTGCAATGATCATTTAGATAAACGTTCATTGTAGCCTGACCTGATTATTACGTTTGATATCTAACTTGCTTGCAGAACCAGAATATGTATTCGATATTACATCTTCCACAGTTATACAGTTAATCAGGATTATGTTTCAATTTACCAACAAAATGAACAACACTATTCTATCAATATTATTTCTGATGTTTAGAAACGAGTATTGTGACGTGTATACTTACCACCACTAGTTATCCAATATCTCAGTCTTGACGCCATTACTGCCATAACCATATCCTCATAAATTTATGTAACCGGATTCTCTTCAACTCCGTGACGTTAAACTGACTGTGATTTACTCACTGCTACATGACCTTCCTATTTCAGCGCTCTCGTTCAAGCTAGCTTATACTTCGTGCCATGGTTGTTCTCGCTTCGTTGCTTCTATTCAAAGGTTTATTTTGTGAGAGCCGACGACCCTCACGCAACATTCGAGGCCTTGCTGTAGCTATATTGACACAACGAGACTCACAATTGTTACCGAAATAATATACCTGCGAGTTTTTTGTCATATTCCTCACCTTTACCCTGTAAATCGAATGAATCAGCAAAGCACGAGTATGCAAAAAATGGAAACCGAAAGCAAATATCTGATCAAATAACGAGGAACTTGCGTCTATATTAAACTCTCGATGAAAAAGATCGTGGTGTGGTTTAAGCAGAAGTTCAGCCACGAATTCACAGACCGTTAATGATGCTGATTCCTGGTAATGCTCTGATTGGTTTGGGAATAGTTCTCTGTTAAAATCATCATTGAATGTACATTCCTCACTTGTAGCATATTGAAAACAATATTTTTTAGAAATAAAATTCAAGTTAAGGTCATGAGGCTCGATATCAGTTAATGGGTCACTTTCTTTACAACTCGACGAGATAGGCCTATCAAACGGGTTATTTCCAAATTCTTAAAGGGGTATAGTTCCTCACTTTGGATTCGAGCTTATACTCAGACATCAATTCCACGGACCCAACGCTAACCAGCAAGTTATCTTGTCCACCGAATCAATCAATCAAATCAATTAAATCAATCAAATCAATCAAATCAATCAAATCAATCAAATCAATCAAATCAATCAAATCAAATCAATCAATCAATCAATCAATCAATCAATCAATCGATTAATCGTCAACTTATCAAACAATAACACAGTTCGGTGTCACCTATTTCCAATGACATAAAAGGGATATGTTCGAAAAAAAAATAGATTCTCAGGACCATCAAGATTTCGTGGCCGACTCTTTTTTAGACATCAAAATATCAGCAGATGCAAGTGGAGTATGAGAATTACGGCTGGCGGGAAAGGTCATACGAAATAACTTAAGACATGCGGGATAATCACACGGTAAAATACTAATTTCACGTAATACTCTACTCTAATAATCCTATTTTCCAGAGAACACCATTAATTCAAGTTCAATGATGACTCGATTTAAATGCAAAGTCGTGAATTTATACACACTTATACACATACATGGGGCTGTTAAAGCACAACACTCCTAATACATCTTAACAGTGGATCTGTCAGATGAGTACGAGATGTAACTATTCAATGGAAGTCCCCAAGAATCAAAGTTAAATTGGAAATAGCAAGTACAATCATGGAAATAAATGAAACAGAAGTTAACACTGCACACACAGAACACTGGGACGGCATCTAAGATCCAGGTTGGTAGCCACGTGATATAGTACATGTATTAATGTTACGATATTGACACCGGAAGTGTGGCCTGCACGTATTTGTTTTTTCAAATCGGAAATCCTGTAGGATTGGTTCCAAAGAAGGAAACATACCCTGCATTACGGTGTTATCCTGCATTAACACAATAGAATGCCTTATGATTTCATTCCCAAATAACTGCCCTTATTTAGAATAATTTCCTGTAAAATGAAAATGCATTTTTCAAGTTAAAAAAAGCCAAAAAATAAATAGGATTATAATTGGCATCCATATCCTTGTCGACTTCTTTATTTGATGCTTATTCATCTGTTTGTCCGACAGTCAGAGAGAGAAGGATGGGTGGTGTGGGATGGACTCCAAGTGACCAAGAATTAGGGTTACTTGTTCTCATTTAAAGAAGGAAAATATTCGTTGCCGCCCTCCAAGAACACTACAAAACATCACTTGTACCCTTAGGTTAGTTGTGATGGACATGCCTGCTTACTGAAGATCAGTAATAATCTAGCATTTAAAAATGCACAAATTACAAACTGCGTTCAGTCTGTTTCAAGTGCACTGAACCGAGTCAGTTCCGAACCTCTCTTGAAGTGTTCATGTATTGGTAGATGAATTCTTCTCTGCATGAGACCAATGAACAAAATGTCTCTGCATAAGGTGCACATTTGTTTTGCCTGATAAGGATCTGAAAGTATACTCGGTATTTTGATAGGCGATAATTTCATTGAATTTAATTCAAAATCCAACGGTCACCTTAAAGACACAGGCTAAAATTGTGGAGCTTCAGTTTAAAAAAAATGGTCAAACTTTGATATCTGAGCTACATAGTAGTGTTCAAATGGGCAATTGAACCTCCTAGAATACAAACATTTGAAAAGATAAGCTTCCACTAAAAAGATATGCATGAATAAACAATTTGCACTCGGGTGGAGTATAAAATAGCCTTGATCTGCACACAGTAAGTCTATGGGAGGAAATGGGCGGTGTAACCGGTCAATTTGAGTGCTTGTAGATTTTCACTTTTTTAAAGCACTAAATCATTTTGAAATACATTTTTTTTTTCAGGGCTTCATTTTTAGACCTTATCAAAGACACTTAGAGCATAGAGGATTATGCAGCTCACGGTTTTTTAAACTGTGGTCAATGTTACCTTGTGGCTTTAATTCCAACCAACTGGATTTCTTGCTCCTCGCTATACTTTGCTAAAGGTTCTTAAATGGTATTTTCTTCTATCTGCCAAGGCATTCAATTCATACAGAAAATAATATAGTAAAAATAAAATAGAATAAATAGTGAGCTCCGTATATATAGCGCACATTCCACCAAGAAAAGATGCTTATGGCGCATATAACATAGATACTACAAAAAGAGTTAATACAAAATTATAGGAACAACATATAAGAAGAAATGTGAAGAAAAACATAAACATAAACATAAACAGAAACAGAACTATAAGGGAAAGGTGTAGTGGATATTAAACGGGTGTTAAGCTAGATTAAAGAGGTATGTTTTTAGATGCTTGTATCGATTTTGCTTGACGTAATGAGATAGTATTCATGCTCTTCTTTATAGTACATCTCTGTTATCTTGCCGGATGCAACATTTTATGGGGGAATTGTAATACTTCAAACTTAATCATATCTATTGTTTACATAAGCCTTCAGAATTTACACAAACTCGTTATATTTAGCGGAAACAAATCCTTTATTTCATCAACTGAAAAAAATTCTTAAAGTCAATAAAATAAATACTCTACATACATCAATTTTCATGTTTGAATATACTAAAGAACAACTGCTCCTGATAGTCAGTAACTTCTTTATGTACAATAGAAAAATGTGTCAATTCCAAGTTTGACACATAGGCTTCAGGTCACAGCTGCTTATGTCTTGAACAAAATGCGTGCCAAACAATGTCTAGAAGACTTAAATGAAATGCTCCCTCCGTCCCTAGATAGGAGGTGTCTAACCAGGGCGAGTATACTGCTACTGCAAACCATGCTATCGCCATTCCTGCTGCCAAAACTCATCAGATAGGTAGAAGCTTCATCCACACAACGTAGGTCTGGAACATGTCTCCCCGACCATGTTGCTGGAACCAGTTCTCATATGAGGCTCAAAAGTTTTAAGAGCCGTGTGTGCAGGTTTCTTTTGCAAAAGGGCAATTTATAGACTTGAGTGTCTCATTTCAACCATGATAGTGTTAATTTTGTTGAATTGCAGTGAACCATTTAATTTACCTTCTGGATCCTTGGGGTTTTCGTTGGCTATTATTGACTTGTTCGTATGAACGCGTAGTGTAATGATATACACTTACGCAATCCCCAAAAAATGTAATTGCCCACAATTACATTTAATAAGACACTACATAAGACACTCACTCACTCACTCACTCCGTCGACTCTTGCTGTCGGGCATTAATGATGGCTCTCCAAAGACGCCTGTCTAGCATGATATTTTCCATTTCCCTTGTTTCATAGCCAGTATCTTGTTGGAGTTGATCGACATAAGACACTAGGAGCCCGAAATAATGAACCATTCTACCAAACTTTACAAACACCGTTCTGGAATTTGAACTATTTTGAACATTTTCAACTTTTAAACATTAAATACACGTCCTAATTGTCTACACTATCTACCCAAGTGCTGCAATGCTGATACTACCATAGGATCAACTGTATCTCTTTCTTTTCTTACAATGACATACATAGTGGCCCTTGAGAAAATATAATATCTTTAATAATGAATTCAGTTTATGTACACTTAGAAAGTAGTTTTATAAATCCATGTAAACACGAAACTTGCACCCTCTCCTTCCAATCTGTCTCTGTTCTGTCACTGCATACACTTTCATCTGAAATTGTCCCAACGGTCTGTCAGTTCTTATGAGTTTCTCTGCAATTATTTACTAAAAAAAAAAAAAAAAACGTATCTCATATTTACAAAAGTTAGAATATTAAATCACCTTACAATGATTATGCTCAATAAGTCATATAATTGATGATATAAAAGCATGTATATTTGTACTGCATTACTTACATTAATAAAATATAGTTTCACAATTTTTCTAAACAATTACTGTTTCAAAACAATGAATATTATTTTGTACATCATGTTTAACGGCAGGGCATCTCGTTTGCATGCCTAAAAATTCACATTGTGTAAATACAATGGAATTTAGAAGAAAATGCCATCTGGTAACCTTTAGCAAAATATAGGAGCTATAAACTCAGTTTTAGTGGAATTATAGTGACCGTTAGCGTCTGATTTGATTTTTTTCTCGCGAGAAAAAAATTCCTACCATAGAACGTACACGCTTTTGTTTTTCTTTCGCATTTTTCAAATTCTAGGTAATTAGTGACCCCCAGATTTCACAGACATGCCCTTCATCAATAGCCTAAGGGCATGGGTTATCTTTTTCTGTTCTACGGGGATGTTTGCAAATGAGATCCACTGCCTTTAAGAAATGTAATTTTTGTTATTTTGTTTGTTGCCCCCCCCCCCAAAAAAAAGACAGAAACCGGTCAAATGAAAGGAAACGAAACAAACGTTGCGGCCCTTTTACGGCAAAATGGTGTATCTTGAATATACACAAGCATACACCCGAGAAAAAAAATGATTTTGAAGTTTGAGCATTTTGATTTGCTATGAAAGCTTGAAGACACAATTTAATATTGTGGAATGTCAATTTAAAATAATTATTGTCAAACTTTGATATCTGAGCTACATAGTAGTGCTGAAGTAGACAAACATCCTAGAACACAAACGTTTGGCAAGTTAGGCCGTGGCTACAGGCAAGGTATGCATGGAAAAAATTTTGTGTGATTTATTACTCCGGTGGAGTGCAAAGTATTCTAGATATTTAACACAGTATGTATATGGGAGGAAATAGGTGAACTCGGTCAAACTGAGTACTCATATATTTTAACTTTCTTAAAGCACTGATTTTTAGCCCAGGTTTTCGGACCTTATAGAAGACACTTTGCATGGAGGATTATGTGGCTAAAATAAATTTTAACTCTGGTTGTTTTAAGAATGGTTTTGTTTTAGAATTTAATTTATCGTTCAAATATCTGATGGTTTTCATTTTTTTTTTTTACTTTTTATATTTACAGCAAGATTCATTGTCATTATAAAGGCCCTTATCATTCCAAAACTGATTTATCTCTTTTGTATTATACCTAATCCTCCGATGACTTTTTTCACAGAACTCCAACAATTACTATTTAAGTTTGTGTGGAGTAACAAAAAAGATAAGATTAAACGTTCTGTACTTTATAACGATTATAACGATGGTGGTCTCAAAATGCCACACATGCTTTCCTTTAATCATGCTATGAAAATAACATGGGTACGAAGGTATCTTGATGATAATAACGAAAGTAAATGGAAAATGTTTCTGGAAACGTGTCTTAAAAACTTAGGTGGTAAGTTTTTTTTTTACATGGAATCTAAGTTCAGTTCACTTCGTACGTAATGAAAACATAGACCCTTTTTGGAACGATGTTTTGACTTCTTGGACTCACTACAAGTACTACAATCCAGTAAAATTCAAAGATATTATTTCACAACCACTATGGTACAATTCACACATTCTGATTGACGGTAAGACAGTTTTTTTCAAAAAGTGGTTTGATTCAAATGTAGTTTACATATTTTAAACTATGATGGGTCATTTATGTCGTATCGTCAAATGTTACAAAAATTTGAATCTGGGTCTTTTTTGAAGTTCTTTTCATTACTTTCTGCTATTCCCAAAGAATGGAAAGCTGTCATTAGACTTGAAGCAAATGAAAACTTTGTTTTATTACGTAACGAACGTGACAGTCGTCTTAATGATTTCATCAAGCTTCGAAAAGTTTCAAAATTTTGTTATTCGCATTTTGTAAATAGTCACAAAACTTCAATCTCAGAAATCGATGAATTAATGAAATGGCAGAATGAATTTGCACTCAATTTTCAAAATTCTTTGATTTGGAAATCACGTTTCTCTCTGATTTATAAATCTTCAATAGACTGCAAAATGAGGAATTTTCAATTTAAGTTTATTCATAGAAAAATTTCCACCCAAAAGTTTTTATTCAAAGTTGGTTTATGCGAATCTCCTATTTGTAATTTTTGTGAAAGTCATCCACAAACTCTGATGCATTTGTTTTTAACGTGTGAGCATGTGACTTATTTTTGGGATAAAGTTTTTGTTTGGCTCAATAGCAAAAATGTTCGACAATTTATGTTTACTGATGAAGAAATATGTTTTGGAACTTTACTTCGCCAAAATTTTTATTTAGTAAATACAGTCATACTCCACGCCAAATATTTTATTTTCACATGCAAATGTAAAAATACCATTCCACGTTTTCGTTCTTTTGTATCCTCTATTAAACATTTTGAACTAACAGAACGTATTATCGCTATGGAAAAGAATCGTTTTGATTTTCACCAGAAGAAATGGGAATTATTGGGATTTTAATTTAATCTAATCAGTAAATATACCAAGAATGTTTTCTATCTTGTATATGTTCATGTTCTACAAATGGCTTGTATGTTTCTTTCTGATTATGTGAATTGTTTAATAAATATTTGAAAAAAAAATAGTAACAGGTGTTAAAACTTTGGATTGATTATGGCTACAGGGCATAATCAATGTGAATGCCGTTTCAGTGTACACATGTACTTGTGTCCACTTCCAATATCTTATATATACTTGTAAGTATATATATATATATATATATATTATGTGATGAAACATATGCGTCTACCACATATTCATTAAATAAACAAAAGATAATATTAGTTTATTATTTTTTGTAGGTATCATGGGACATAAACACTGATAAGATATTAGCACACAAATTACTTACATGAAGATATTATCCTCTTCTTTTTATGTGATAAAAAATATTTCTCAACAACCCTTCTTTACATGAAAATGCAGATCTAACATACGTACAAATATGTTATTTACAACATTAGCAATATTACAAACAAGCCTCTACAATTGCTATTTTCAATCATTTAGTTCACACCCACAAGTATAGGTTTATATATATATATACCAAAATATAAAATAATGTGTAAAATATAAAAGTCACTTTTCTCTGTAAAATGTGTACTATATACAGTGACAATATTGTTATATTTTTTATGTTACTATCTTAGGTAACAGTCCATTATACCACCACTTCCTTTTATTTTTGTTTTTTTTTTTTTTAGAAACTACTGACTTCCATGATGTTACATTATTGCTTCAGTTCTAATACTATACTTTCTATTTAGCCCAAGTATAGTTTTGGTTGTCAAGTTTTTCGGCAATCATTCACAAAGTATTCTTTTCTCACCCCAGACATCAGAAAACACCACCCAACCCACTGAAAATAGTTTATAGTGATAAACTCTGATGTTTAAACTACTGGAGAACATGTAGCGGTATGTATATTACCTATGGAAAATGTCAGACGGTCCCCCCCCCCCGACAGTTTACATTTGAAGTAATTTCTCAAAAAATGGGAGAGTTTCAGAGTGAGCAATTTTCATGGCATTCAAAAATTAGACAGGTCCATCTAAAAACATAATTGCAAAAAAAAAATCATTTTTTACCATTTACCAAAACTATACTTGGGCTTTAAAAACTGTTTATTGGACAGTGTTCTTAATTTTGCCACTCTTCTTAGATCATTGGTAGGATATTGAGTTCCCATACACAATAATTATAATTTTTGATGTGATTTACCCTGAATATACATAAATACATATTATGTATACAGTACTCTTATATGTATCTTGACCAGTGTGAATAGAATATTAGTAAAATTGAAAGTTATTCAGAGTCAGGTAAACAATTTATTCAGGTGTTAGATTTTAAATGCTCTAGACATCACTACATTTTTTGTATACTTTTATTACCCAAAGAATAAATCTATCATTCCTAATCTCTTTTGAAGAACTATATTTAAAAACATACAAGAGAAATACATTAGACTCATTACAGTTATGTTAAAAATGACATAGTCTGGGCCACAATATGACAGCCTCCAGTGGATTACAATATAGCACCTTATATTTCACTACACCTAGAGTCAATTAATTACAGGTAGAAACATCACTAAACTGTAATTAATATTTCAACACTACTTCGTAGTGGGAGGTAAAAAATGATATGAAGTAAGGAATAGAACAAATATAACATGGTAAATGTATGGTCTATAATACAGTAGCCTATATAATTTCAATAAGCTGGGAGTCAAATATCTACAACTAGAAACATCAATGTACTGATCCTGCAGTACCACTTTGCAGCAAAGAAATATTTATAAAAATGAATTCAGAGACGGAGAAAAAATAATTACCATGACAAAGGTATGGATGATAATGTAGCAGTATATATTTCAGTATTAGCCTACAGTCATTAGATAAGTATAAATGATTATTAAAGGTATTGGCTAACATTTACCACAGTTAAAAAAAATCTGAGCTACATGATTCCCCATGCTACCATTGTCTTTGATAAGGTCTAAAAATGACGCCCTGAAAACATAGTATTTCAAAATGATTATTTAGTGCTTTAAAAAAGTGAAAATCGTAAGTTGATCGGATTCACCTACCCATTTTCTCTCATAGACTTACTGTGTGTACACCTACGCTATTTAAACTCGCCCCGAGTTTTAATTGTTTATTCACGCATAACTTGCCATTGGCAGTGTAACTTTCTAAACTTTTTTTATTTTAGGGTGTTTATTTGTCCATATGAACACTATTATGTAGTTCAGATATCAAAATTTGACAATTTTTTAAATTGAAGCTCCACAATGTTA
>JZLH01S0023140.1:15762-31245 GCA_001188425.1 Eucidaris tribuloides | reverse complement strand
ATGATCAATAAAATAATGACCCTCCAAGGATACCGTAACTGCATTAATTAATTTTGCAGCTTCATTCACTGCACTGTTTTTATTTGGTCCTTTTAATGTCTATATTTATTTAGTGTGTTCTTTTGTTCTTTCATATTAATTCTATCTTAGTTAATAGAGTATTGAAATGTTTATTTAAGTTGTATAACACACAATTTGTATTATTTAATGACAGACGCTTATAACAATGATTTCTAACCACTCTAATAACAATAATGTCATACAGATTTAAGAAACTTATCACTGATATCTTACGACATGTTTGGGATAAGTTTCAAACTGAAATATCCTTTAAACATTTAATAGCATGATTTGAAGGGTTTTATTATTGTAAAATTACTAATTTTGCCGGTTGTATTTGACAATTTGTGGATTCTTGAAATGGCATGTGCATAGTGTAACTGTAGGTGGCGTCAGACTTATGACGGCTCCGGAGCGGTCATAACTTTTGTCGCTGGAGTTACGATGTCAGGGTTTCGTGAAACGCATTATGGAGAAGATGTCCACGAAGTTAGGAATGTCAGGCTTTCGTGCAACCGGCCCCAAACTACCAATTGCAATATCAGATTTTTTTATGTAAGTTCTGGACATTGACATTTCAAATACGTTCACGATATTCAGGTCACCCTGCTTACTTTCCAAAAAATGCAGTGCAATCATTCAATCCATCCATCCATAAATCAATTAATCAATCAACCACTCAATCAATCAATCAATCAATTTATCAACCAATCAATCAATCAACCAATCTATCAATCATTAATCAATCAATTTCATCATGCAGTTTTCTGTCCATTGCTTTACGAAGGCCTCAGCATGCTTGTGCCACAGTTCCCTATCTCTAGCTTTGTAAAACCAATTTGCTGCTCCCCAGTAACTTTCCAGCTCATCCCTCCATCTTTTGCTTTGTCTGCCTCTATTTCTGTTCCCTGTCATAGGTCTCCAGGTTGTTACTGTTGATGACCATATGTTGTCTGTTCTTCTGCTTATGTCACCTGCCCACTTCTATTATTTATCCTTAGCTGTTTCTAAGATGTCCTGAGTTTTAGTTTGTTTTCGTACCCACTTGTTGGTCTTCCTATCCTTGTATGTTATTCGTTACATATTACGTTCCATGTTGTGTTGTGCAGTGTGCCAATCAATTTACATTGTACAAGTATATAATGGTTATTAGTTTTGAAGTGAAATTCAAGTCTGCTAACAAAAGATGTCATAATAAAATCATAAAAGTCTAAGGAACAGATCAATGACACTTTGACGAAACTGGAAAGATATTCAAAAATCTTACTTTTGAAAATTCTACAGATCATTAAAAATCACCAGCATTCTGAAATTCACTACCAACATGAGGAACTTTTAAAGAATGTGTTAATTGGATGATATACACACAATTCAAAACTTCAAAGTCAGTGAGCTGCATAACATTTTCCTGATTTTTCTTTAATTTTCAATAATATGCCTAGCCCATGTTTCAAAGGAACTGGAAACGGCTTAAAATTTATCTTTATTCATTCGGTTTCCTAATAAATGAATTGATTGATTGAGTGATTGATTGATTGATTGATTGATTTGATTAGATTGATTGATTGATTGATTGATTGATTGATTGATTGATTGATGTGAGCATTTGATTGATTGATTTTCATTATTCATTCATTCATTGTCATGATTTCTATTTACTTATTTATTTGTTATAATATGTATTTTATTTTATTTATTTGTTAAAATTTTATGTACTTATTTTATGTACTTATTTAATTATCTTAATTACTTTATCTCTTTGTGTTTTTTGTTATTAAAATAATTTAATAGATTAGTTTTATTCATTTTATACGAATAATATACTTGTTAGTGTTAACACTTAACATCAACTAAACGCATGTTCTGAAGACCAACACAATTAATTTGAAAATTCCGGGCCCATAATGACTAATGTAAGTTAGAAAGAAATGTTTGTTTTATAGGCCAAGTTTTTTGGTTCGAATCAAATCATAGAGCTGTTTACTATTTATTTTGGCATTTTTTGTTTCCTGAGTTGGCAAACAGACAACAAACTAGATCAAGTAGCGGGGACATGACAGGAGAGTAGGTAGTGGCAACACATCCTTTGGGGACTTAGGGAGAAGGACAAGAATCATCAGGAAACCAGGTTTTAATCATATCTGAAAAAGTGCAATTTGCAAACCCAAACTAACCGTTGTTTGGCCTGACTGCACAGACATTTGATTACAAATACAATTGGAGAAGCCAAGGGGGGGGACAAAAGGGCCATGCCCCCCCGCCCCAATGTGGGTGAAAATTATTTACAAGAAAAGGCAGAAAGGGAAAATAGAAGTATTAACTCAACAGGTCACAAAAGATATGAGGCTCCTCCTGCCCCATGTTCTGAAGATGTCATCCAAAAGTCGGCATATTGAAATTCCCCAATATTTTAGGGTCATAGGTGTAAACTTATTCTCCCCCCGCGACCCGCCAAAAAATAACAAAATAAATAATAAATAAATAAATAAAAATAAATAAAATATATAAATATCAAATAAATAAATACATACATACATAAATACATACATAGCATACATACATACATACATACATACATACATACATCTCTCATACTCATAAATAAATAAATACTGTTTAGGCCACTGACAACAACAACACTAAAACATTCCTCCATTGTGACATGGGTTATAGGCAGAAGGCCACTACCATAATGGTTTTCCAGCAGAAAGGACTTTAAACACGTAAAATGTCTCCAACTTCATAAACCTATTGGCTCTTATTCACAGAAAACAAAGTAGTGTGATATTTTTTAATCCTTCTGTCAGTCTGTCAGTGCCAAATACTAACAAGGCAATATTTCTCAAATTTGACAAAATGTTTACAAATTAAGGCTCTTTTGGCGAGACAATTATAACCGACGATAACTGAAGCATACTTTGTTTTCATCTCAGTAAACAAACAGTGGCGCACTATAGACAGGTGCTTGCTATAGTGAGGGGGCTTTAATAGACAGGTGCTGCTAATAGAGAAGAGAGTGCAAGGTAGGTTTGACTGTCTTACATGCATGCTGTCCGGCAGAACTGAAGCAATAGATGCACAATGCCCCGCAACTGCCCATCTCATTCAACCTTTTTCAATATAACTGCAGTTCCTCTGAGCCTTCAAGGGCCCACTGGATCTCCTATCAAAAAAACAAACAAACAAATCATGTTGTTGTTATTGTTGTTGTTATTATATTTTGTATTGTATCAATTAGCATTTCTATAATTTTCAATTATTTTCTCAATTAATCATTACTATTTTTATTATTATTATCATTACCATTTTATCATTATCATCAATTCGTTGTTATTCATTAGTAGTGCATACATAGTACAGCGGGCAGTAGTAGTAGTTGTAGTCTAGTAGTAGTGTCATCAATCATCAACATTATTATCCATCATTAACCATTCTATCATTAAACAGCATCAAACTTGAGTTGTTGTTGTTATTGTTATTAGATATGCCTTGAAGGTTAGGTCAGAGTAATTCTCGGTGTAGCTTTGTGGATCGGAACAATGAAGTCGAGAGTTTCTGGATTAATTAATAACATCACATCATCACAATTATGATCAAAATCAAGATCAATATTGTAGTAGTAGTAGTAAGTAGTAGCAGTAATAGTAGTAGTAAAGGTAAAAGTAGTAATGAATAGTAGTTAGTAGTTAGTAGTAGCAGTACTAGTAGTAGTAAAGTAAAAGTGTAATGAATAGTAGTAGTAGTAAGTAGCAGTACTAGTAGTAGTAAAGGTAAAAATAGTAATGATAGTAGTAGTAGTAGTAGTAGCAGTAGTATAAGTATAGTAAGTAGTATAGTAGTAGTAGTAGGTAAGTAGTAGTAGTAGTAGTAAATGGTAGTAGTAGTAGTAGTAGTAGTAGTATGGTAGTAAGCAGTAGTAGTAGTAGTAGTGTAGTGGTAGTGGTAGTAGTAGTAGTAGTAGTAGTAGTAGTAGTAGTAGTAGTAGTAGTAGTAGTAGTAGTAGTAGTAGTGGTAGTGGTAGTAGTAACTAGTAGTAGTAGTATAGGTAGTGGTAGTAGTAGTAGTAGTAGTAGTAAGAAGTAGTAGGGTAGTAGTAGTAGTGGGTAAGTAGAGTAAGTAGTTAGTAGTAGTGTAGTAGTAGTAGAAGTAAGTAGTGTAGTGGTAGTCTAATTTTAGACTGTCCTCTTTTTTCAACCGTAATCCTGAGGCGGTATAGTCACTTTGACTCGGTATGTTCTGGATACTTAGAAACTAGCTACATGTTACATGCTATGGCTCCGCAGCTCGCATATGCTCGGGATTGGAAATAAATTAAAGAGCAGTCTTTAGACTTACGACTAATAGTAGTGGAGTAGTATTATAGCAGTAGTATTGTTGAGGGGAAGTGAGGAAGGAGGAGTCAGAGCGTGAGCACAGAGGAGGGGCAATTGCATTGCTTTTTTTTGGAGGGGGTGCTTGGACTGCACAGAAATGGGACAACGATAACCCACCTTCCCACTAAACCCCACCCACCCCCCATAACATGTATTATGAAATTGTCCCTGGACTTGCATAGCAATGTGGTGTATTCACCATATTAGGATATATTATCAATAGCTTCAAAATGAATACAGTACAGTATGGCCACAGTACATATGGTTCAGTGCCACTTTTGATTTAAAGTACTGAACCACAAGTCGACTGAGCTCGACAAAAATATTAAAGACAACTACATGTATATATCATTGTGGAAGCCTCCATTTTAAAAATTGTTTAACTTTTGCTATCTGACATATCTGACAGCCTGTTTGAATGAACAAATAAACACCCTCAACACAAAGTTCAGACCAGTTAATGCTGTCACTTGGTAAAAACCATCTAGATAAAAATTGCACTGGATTTTTGGCAGATGAAAATTCCTGCACAATAACAGCAGTCTATGGGGGGGGGGGGAACTGGAATGGTCTTTCAATGTAATCTTTACTCTTGTAAAGCACTTAATGAATCATTTTAATTGCAATTTTTTCATGGCTTCATTTTGGACGCTTATCAAAGATCTAGTTAAGCATGGAAATCATCGTAGTAGATGGGCTGGTGATATTTGATCTAAACCCTTGTGATTATCATGGAAAAAAATTAGAATGGGTCTCTGCAAGTGATTTTGTTTTTTACTTATTTAACGGCACTTATTGATCATTTGAACTGTAATTTTTTTTCAAGGCTTCATTATTTAGACCATCAAAGGAACACTGAACAGGGGGAACATGCAGCTCACAATTTTTAAAATGGAAATATTGTTATACAATAATGCCTGGCATTTAAGTGCAATGTGCAAGAATGATGTTAGGTAATTTGGTTTGGAAGAATTTCACGACTAGTTGACATGTAGGTTAAAACAAACACAAATTAATGATCTTACTGTCAAAAGTATTTAGGCACGGCATACATGATTCCCAGGAAAAAATATCAGCAGGGGCTAGGGCTCGGGCGATTCACTCAATCAATCAAACTTCAATTGAGAGTAACACCATTGTAATGCCCTGCTAACAGTAACATAGTTTCAAGTACTTTGCCTTGAATTACTGGATTAAGGCAGCCATTCCTTACAATGAATCTAAAAATTGATGCCCCTGTAAGCAAAGGCCTTGAACTGCTCTATTTTTTGTAAGTTGAGGCACAATATGTTGGTTTCCCTAGAACACGGACATTGAATGTGAACAAAGTGAGAGGAGCTGGCTGGAATGCGCAGGTACAACAAATGGTAATGGTATGACCTATGACATGTATTAGTCAGCATAGGAAAATAACCCAGGGCGGACGGCGATTTGGCGATTTAGCCCGCTGGCAAAGCCCCAAATCGCCCCCCGTAAATCCCGCAAAACCAATTCTATTGGAGTGACCATTTCCTTCTATTCGCCCTTCAGATTTGATACAAAAATTCATATTTTTTTTTTTATTATGGCAATTGAAAAAAAATGAAATTAAATGGTTGGGCATTTAAATGGATGAATGCAGCTGGCTAAAACATCAGCATTTTTCATTGCAACTTCTTCAAATCTGATGATGCCGAAAAGTAGCTCCCAGTGGTTAGAAAATAGCCCCCCAAAAATTACAAAATAGCCCCAAGGCTCTAATAAAAATCTCGCCTCAAAAATAAATTAATTCCTGAACGCTGCACATGTAAAGTACACCTGGTAACATGGTTGAAACATGTACAAATGTACAACCAATTTTGACATCACGAACCATACACCATATAGTACACATTGATCTCATTCAGTAAAGGAAGATTTAGAGAAGCCAGTATACGCCACATGTACATGTACCTGTATACTTACCAAACGACTACAGATAAGTACATGTATCTTTCCCGAATTTCAAATAAATATACACAAAATTCTTTTTTAGTCCGTCACAGCAACAATAAAAACTAAATGTATATCATAATACAGTATACAATATACATTGTTTACGAAATCCATGCTGCCTTAAATAAAACATACAAATCATGTATTTATGCTGATCCAATATTTTTTTCCCCCCAAAATGAAAGAGAAAGAAAGTCCCAGTAAATTGCATTGGTTAAAATACAGAAAGAGATCTGGAATGCACTCAAACAGGTTAAATTAGGCCACTTGAAATGAAGAATTTCTATTATCCACTGATCCTATTCCGTGTGACTTAACATGTGTGTTCATTGTATGTAGGGTGGCAATCTTACGTGGATATTAATTTTGTACTACTGTATGTAAAATGCAATACTGTAAATCATTAATAAAAAGCGTTTACAAATAAAATACCCGTATAAATATTTTTTTTTTTTGGTAAAACATGTAAACTTTTGTGGAACTAACTGTAGCACCAATTACCATCTATAATTAGAAATACTAACTAAATTGCCAATAAAAGATTTATCTTTCACAGAATATCATTCAGGACATGTTTCAAAGTACCAGAAAAAATTATCATAATGCACCAAAGGTGATCTGTTTGTGTTTGTTTATTGTTGTATATGGCCGCTCAAACAGACAAAACTCTCCATTTCAAAGTACGCAAAACAAATCATCCACAGCATACATGTACATGTACTGACTATAAATAACTATATTTGTCCATAAGGATCTATATTCCAGATGTTCTGTGGCAATGTCTGGGTATTTCTGATTAGTTTAATGGCTCACTACGGAAAACAATTGTTGAATAAGATAAACCAAACCCCAAAATACATGAATTGTGTACCCTGTGCACAAAATTTTTCACAGATTTGATGTTAAAATTTGATCGACCGACAGGTAGCGCTTGGTATCCTGAAGTTCTCAGTTGAAAGCTTCCTTCCTTGTGTACATAGTTTTTTTTTTAGAATGTATGCATGATTTTTCAGTCCTCAGGTCATCCATTTTAATTGAAGGGGAAATGGCAATAGAATGAAAGTAGTATTTCAAATTTTAATCGACACAATGCCTCGAGAATCAAGATACAAACTAAAAGCTAGTACTGTACATAAAACAGCAGTTGTTCAAATTTGTGAATTCATACCATTTGTAAAAAGTTTTTTGACATACTAAATCATCTGACATTGGGCCCTATTGGCTCAAGTTATTATTTGGGATAGTCTAGATCAGACTAGTGTAAGCTTTCAACCTTCATTATATTATTTGGATATCGCATATAGAAATTTGCATTATAATGACATTCATCCGACTGCAGTGGTGAAAGTTTTTGCCACTGTAACAGGTATTCAGTTTCTTGGTGATGTACAAATCAGGTGGTTAGTGTATCAATTTAGTTTGCGACGTTACATGAGTTATTCTGTTTGAAATTTATTACGCTTTCCGTGAAACCATAGCTTTTCACCTCCAATTGTCACAGTGAAATAGTACGGGCCTATTTTATGTGAATCTTTTACATCATAAAATAATTTAGCGTTATTTGGTTGATAGGTTTCATTTCGGGGTGTCACATTATGTGACAGTCTTTAAAGACACTAGTACTTACAATGATAAACTGCCTGTCCAACAAAGGTCTGTGAAAAAGACAGGATGACGATAAGCCGCACCCAGCTCAGAAATTTGTTCAGACACAGGTAAGATAGCTCTTTAGGCATGAAAGATGATGGAGCGAAATCAACTATGGAGACAGGACCTGCTGTTTATTCCATCATCATCATCAATCATCATCAATCCATCACGCACAGTTCATCATCTAACCATCACCTAATTACGCACATCATTACCATTTCTTCTTAGTCAACATCATTGTGTACCCGTGCAGCATTTGCCTTATTTTTTTTTCATTGTGTCGTGGTAAATCCCCCCGTTTCCTCATTTCAAATGCGTCTCTTCGGTGTTCTTTTTACGGCGAAGACAGAAGCCTATTGTTGTACCATTCATCTTCAATCATCTTGTTCTGAGGGACCTCCTCTTCAGTCCATGGCGAGTGTTTTTTCGGTGCGTTCGGAATTTACAAACAATCGAAATCACCGCTGCGTGTCTGGTCTCCTGGATTAAGCGCAGTTTGTAATGCACCCAGGTTTTAATAGTGATTCGTTGTCTGGTTGGTTTTTTACTACTATCTGGGTATAAATGTTTACCTTGGAAATGTGGTCAGTAGTACCACTGTTGGGGATTCTTCGCAGTGGAGTCAATTTCACTGTGCATGCTTTCCCGAACAAATTAATCTGATTTTGACTTATTCTGTGACTGCCTATATTAACAAGCATTAGCCTATCGCGCTCAACTATCAACACACGACGGTACTTACTGCGCTTTCGCTTGGCCCTCGCGAGGGAGCCAGCCCCGTTTCAGTTTAGGTATTTCCGGTACGACTGGTCAGAAGTGATGACGAGACAAATCGCGAATGATGAGAACGTTCAAAGAGGAAGATGACGCGAAGCTCGACCTCACCAGAAGCTGGCGCAAACGAAGTTTGCTCGCCAGTTGATACCACTGCAGATGTATCCCACCCCTCCAACCAAGCCTGCAAGGACAGACATTAAAAACTTATGAAAATCAAGTTATTACACTTTTACAGAGAGGATGTTTTCTATACAAATTTTGTTAAATAGCAACCTTGTCAGACGTGTCAAAAACAGAAGTTAGTGCCCGCTGGCTAATATCATATAACCGCCCGCATTGGTGGCGATTCTCAAATTTTAAAGCTACTATTTAGCATGTTTTTATTAACGTTTTTAATGCGGGGCAGGGAGATTTCAAAGTCACATTTCCACTTTTTAAGCAAAAATTATGTATCCTTGGGTGATTTTTACGCCCGCGCTGAGAGGTATAGTTATTTTGGCCTTCTGTGTGTGCGTCAAGCCCCCCCCCACTCGTCACATGAAAATTCTCCGCTCACTGTACACCACGCCAAATGCAAGCATGTATTGTAAACAGATGAAGTTATTGCATTCCCTGAGATATACCTCCCAGTGTATTCATGTGAGATTCAGGGCCAGCTTTACATCGATCCAGGTTAGAGACATCACAGTATAAGCCTTGAAAGGGGTTAAACACAGGAGTCGGCACTAGCAGCCGTCAGGGCTAGCCCAAAATGGTGATGGCGATACCCAGTGTAAGCTGGCATAGAATGAGGAATGATCAATCATTAACATGTCGCTCGAACTGGCAAGAGTAAGGCAACAAAAGAATAATTCAAGGCAATACCATTCTCTCTATTTGGAGTTTTTTTACACACTGGCAAAGACCGAGGTTTTATTTCTCTGGCGATCTGTAATTCGTAATAATCATCCAACAATTTCATTTTTGTACGCATACAGAATAGATACACATATTTCTACCTGTCAATGTAGACAGAAAGTTTACATGCATATCTAATTTTTGTAAATACACTACATTTATTTCCTAATTATTTTCATTTTTAATCATTTCAAACAGATACACAATGAATCATGTGAAAAACAATCATGAAGGATAATAAAACAAAATATAAAACAACTGAATAACATTTGCAATTTGATATCACTTGTTTAGAAAACATATGAGGAAGCCTACTGTCAAAAAAAGTTTTGTAAAGTTTGTAGGCCCATCCTTACTTTATTTTAGATGTGCAATAAGGTACCCGTTAAGCTATCGGGAACCGGATGTGACCTGTATTAACTCTAAGAGATTTTTCAGAAAATCTCGGAGACAACAGTTTTAAAGTGTAAAATCAACTAAGTGAACAAGAATTAAAACACAATCTTAAGCAAAACAGAAGTGGGTCAGTGTAAAGTGCATTAAAACAAAAGAACAAAATGAAGCGAATAATGAGTAGGACTCATGCAATGAAATCAATTGCAAGAAGCTTTAAAAAGTACATATGTGACCACCCAGCTCCAAAACCCACAAAAAGTAGGCCAAAATTAATTTTCTTTTTTCGTCATAGTTTTAAAGAACAGCTCTTAGGCTTTAAAAATGATAACTTGTTAAAATCGGATCGTCCGTAACCTATTCAAAAAGTGACTGAAATACAAGAGAGTTTTAGTAAGGTGGGCAGTTTCACCGAAGAAATGGGAGAAGAGAGGATTTAAAGATTGCATTCACTCAGGTGGCCATGCGAATCACATGTCCGCGAAAAATGTGGTCCAGAAAAACTGCCAAATATCTCAGTTTCAGTTTCGTTTAATCCAGCCAAATTTTTTGACAAGTAAGAAAGAGAAAAGATTACTCTTATCAGACTATATCAACTTTGAAAAATTGAGTTTCACCCAATGAACACATATTGGTCTATTACAGAGAATATAATTTGCAACTTTTTCTTGGTTTGGAGCTGGCGTCCAATATTCACAAGTTGAGAGTTACCTCACTTTCAGCTTATTAAAGCACCTAAGGCGTCACTGCTGTTCAAATAACAGTTCCTGTACCGACAAGAACACCCCAGAGGCCTAGGGGCCAGGATGAAGGGTCTTCTCTGGCCCCAAGAACAGTAACAACGATCACTAACAGATCCGCAAGATAGGTGCCAATATGAACCGAGAATCGAGGCCAGTAACGGCAGACCAGACCGTACAGGTTTGTCGGGCAGCCTAGTTTTCAGGCAGGAATAGGCGTCAACAAGAGCCCCTCTGTTGGCAATAGGCAGACAGTCGAGGCCGAATCTGAATGAAACCGTTTGGCGAAGAGCTGGATAAAGCTGCGCTTTGTCGCAGAGGCTTTTTAGACGACGATGTCGAACGATTTTACGACGTGGGTTGCGATAAAATTCAAACATGCTACCAATGAGGAATGTGAAGAGATGGAACTAACCAATTATGTTCTTGTTCGTCTCCAACCCCAACTTGTGATTAGGTATTGCCCCGTGGATTGCGCATAGCGATAAGCCGATTACTCTCCTGCATGCTTGCTGTCATTTCAAATCATCATCGCAGAGATGATTTTGTGTCTTCTTTTGTGCCGTCACAAACCACTGTCATCAGGGGAAATGATCGATCTTCTTCTCCTCACTCATATACGTCTCGTGCAAATTTTCGCGAACTAGTATATGTCATCGTTACTAAGTCCTGAATTAATCGATCACGGGATTGTTCTCATAGAAGGCCGTTGATGCGGATAACATCCGCTAAAAAATAAGCGCGGGGCGGCGCTATATCGGTAGGACCATCATTGTTGAGTCAAGATCATTATCAGCACTTCCCCAACCTCGACTTCATCTATGAAGTACGTTTGGGGTTCTGAGTCGTACCCTGTTTTGATTAGAAATGAAGTAAAACGGAAATCAACTCTTTAGGTGTATTGTGATACACTCTACTGAAACACATATGCGTAAGTAGGCTAATATTTCATCCTTGGTAGCAGTTACCTTTAATATTCATTTATTAACTGTTGTTACCGTGCCTTGCTCTTGAAGCTACACAAAAAAAGCCCAATTAAGACGATGCTTCTGGCGCCGCAGAACACAAGAGGTCATCAGAAACGGAACGTCCAAAAGTCCATCGAAAAAATAATCACTCATCAGAAATGGCAGTTATTTCAGGGTTTCTTCTTCTTCTTCTTCTTCTTGAAATAATCATAACATTGTTCAATTCACATCACATTGCATACACTCAGATTGACTTTCACGCGAATTAAGTCATATAAATGCATCTTTTTTAATTCACGAGCTCAAGGTAAATAACCAATGTACACACAAACCGGTAAAAAATATGACTTACAATTCCTCCACTTTGGAGAAACTCGAGACTAATATCGTCTACCAAACAAACGTAGCCATCGTTGCGTATATTTATAACCTAACACCAACTGGCAAAATCTGAAGCTTCAGAACAGCCCATAAGCTTCGGCCAATAGAGTACAGACCTTTCATGATGAAAAGGATAAGGAAATAGTAGCTAATGACTAAAGTTTGAAATTTCACATATTCAATTTGAGCCAACCAAATATTAAGATGTGTTAAATTGTCATAGGTTGCACATAAGAATAAGGGTGGGTTTGAGCGCAGGTAATATGATTTTCTGAATAGGGTTGAGTAAAACCTTCATTAGTGTAAAATAGTAAGAGAAATGGGAAAAGATTGTGCAGGAAGCTAAATGGACTTATCCAATGAATATACAGAGGAAACATATCAACCTTACCAGGCTCTGTTTTTTTTTATCAATGATAAATTTTATTGAGAAAAAATATCTGGCCAACCCCAAAATACGGTATGATGACTGGATTGAGAAATTATTATCTTTATCACACAATAGCATATAGTTGCTTCAAATATCCCTAATCAATCTTGATCTTTAATGATTTTTTCCAAGAGTTGATGTATAACGTTCCCTCTGTAATTTTTTGTTTACTCGATGTAAACCCGCTTTTGACTTTAAAAGATTTGAAAAGGCGTTCACATTCAACAAACTTGTAAAAGCAGGGCAAGCTTGGTTATTGTAATTAAATTCTGTGGCCTCTTGCAGTCCGATTAACGTATCATTTCGGCTAACCAACTTTATGATTCGTTTGTTATAGAACCTAGTGTTTGAAAATAGACTGCTCTCTGCTGGTCACATCCAAGTTTCGGCGAAAATTGTCTTTAAGGCAATCCTGAATACTTTTCAAGAATGCGTCAATTTGGTCGAGTCCAAAGATACAAGAATAACTGAAAAATTTGTATTGATTACGGGTGTAGTAAAACGCGCAATCAATGTTCAATATTCTTACTTCCACACAATAGACTCCTTTTTCCAGCTTTGGCGCAGACACTCCGTTGAATCAACGGCAAGAACGGCACCAGCACGAGGCCACACCCTCTCCATGATGCCATGGAAACCCTTCTGGAATTCACTGGGTCAGCATCTTCCCGCCCTCTCTGGGTCACCTCCATGCCAGTGCCTCCGTCAACTTCGCTGCGAATGTCATTAGGGTTTATTAGGGATTGATGTGCATGGCAATGTCGTGAACAATCTGTTCGCAAACATGTTTCCAGTTGCTTCATTCCCTTTCATGAAATGAACGAAATGTAGTTTGCACGAAACCAATGTCTCTTTCGCGAAGACCAAAAAGGAGAATGGACATAGTCGAATCCGCGGCCGCGTATAAGGTGTGGATTCTGAATCCCCGGGTGGAAGTCCGCATATGCTGCAAACGCTGGCGTCAGAGTTTTTTCGGTGAAATGTGGCCATTGATTCGATATTGGCCCCACTCTTTCTTTCGTAACTACGGGGGGCAACGTAAGCAGCATAAACGCTTTCTGAAAGAGCGCCGACTGAAAAGTTAACAAATACAACGACATTTATCATCGAACCATAATTTCATGAGAAGCTAAGTCTGTGATAGATGTGGAATGTACTTCGACCTTTCGCTAGTTGTTCCTGTTGTTTTCCACAGTAACTCGTTGTACTCCTTTCAGCATGACATTTTCTTTCACTCATCCATTCATGCGGTCAATATATGAACGATAAGTGTTCATAACGTGGTCAATGGGTGGCTTTTTCGAAAACTCTCGAGTGACGTGATTTCTTTGAAGGCGATATTTCCTTCGCCGTACTCCGTGTTTTCAATTCTCCTTCAGTATCCGCTCGAAGGCACGTTCCTGATGGAAATCGAGGCCGTTTAGAAAACCGTGCTTTCAAAACGCACGCTGGTAAATACGACCGATGACACGAAAGTGTGATATTTGTCAGGTAGATTGGAAGTACCGTTTGATAGTTGATGTGGAGAAGGTTGACGAACTCAGAAATCCAGTAAAGTAAACGAACAGACAGGAATAAGAAATCCAGGCCAGGAAACCTGCAAGAAACAATGATATGACCTGCATGTCTAGTTGCCTTGACGAGTTGTGCTCAGCAACAAAGTCTGAAGTAAGGGTACAGATAGAATACGAAGGGTTATTCCACAACAAACGCAATTACCCGGATCAGTGAGAAGTGGTCTTGCGAATTAACCGACCCACCATTGGCGCCCTGTCAAACCTTCGTATTCATCGAGACGTTGTTCACTGGTTCCCCAGAACCTATAACAGTGGGTAAAGAATAGGAGATACATGTAAAATTTGTGATTATAGTCCTACATAAATTTGAAGTTAAGAATCAGGTCTGTTTGTCGAGTCTGTGTTGAAGTTCGAGTTAGCAGGTCACTCGCCAAGTTGTGTCGAGTCCACATTAAGTGGTCAAAGTCCCTCAAGGTCGAATCAGCAGGAGGTGGCCAAGTCCCATGGTTCGAGTCAGGCATGAGGACACGTTCTGAGTCGATTCAGGGACAATGCACGAAGTCAAGTTTTGAGTCAGTCGAGTCAGCAGGGGTCGAGTCAAAGGTCATCAAGTTATAACTTATTTGTTTGAATATATTTTCTTCTCTTATCACGATACTACGTACTTGGGGATTTATCAAATTCAAAACAAAATGTTTATAGAAAGTAATGGCCTTCATCATTTTTACCGGCCAAAACGCTACTGGGTTTAAATGGAAGTATGCATGTAACATGGGGTATTAGCAAATGGATAGCTTTGTCGCGTTATACATTGTGTTTCATGTTCCAAGATTGTAATGCATGATAGTACAACATACAAAATGGGTTTTGATTGCAATTATTTCGAAAATCTAACTATTTCAAATCTCCACTCTAATGTATTATTGTTAAAGTAATTTAGTGCGAAAACAAGAGAACAATTACATTATGATCTGGTGCACACACAAATTATCTGATACTAGTGAAGGCATACGCCGCTTTCGGCAATGAAGTAATAAGGAAAGAGTAAGGAATATTGCACAAGGCCCTTTACTGGAGGTACAAAGACGTCCATGCAAAAGTTGCATACGATCTTCTTTGAAACGATCGTACAGCCCAAAAATTTTGGGGCATGTTAAAGAATAAAGTTTAGAATATCCTCTAGTAAGAATATCCGAATCTCCGCATTGATCCATCCAAAATCCAAAAGTTTCCGTTATGGGCCAACAATTGGACAAGCTGCAATAGGAAATGCCCGATACCAAATATTAATTATCTATATAAGTGCTGTTTTGCTAGGTTATC
>JZLH01S0023140.1:1829-13078 GCA_001188425.1 Eucidaris tribuloides | reverse complement strand
GCCTTGAAGGTGTAGGTCAGGAGTAATTCTCGTGTAGCTTTGTGGATCGGACAATGAAGTCGAGAGTTCTGGATTATATAACATCATCATCATCACAATTATGATCAAAATCAAGATCAATATTGGTAGTAGTAGTAGTAGTAGTAGCAGTACTAGTAGTAGTAAAGGTAAAAGTAGTAATGATAGTAGTAGTAGTAGTAGTAGCAGTACTAGTAGTAGTAAAGGTAAAAGTAGTAATGATAGTAGTAGTAGTAGTAGCAGTACTAGTAGTAGTAAAGGTAAAAGTAGTAATGATAGTAGTAGTAGTAGTAGTAGCAGTAGTAGTAGTAGTAGTAGTAGTAGTAGTAGTAGTAGTAGTAGTAGTAGTAGTAGTAGTAATGGTAGTAGTAGTAGTAGTAGTAGTAGTAGTAGAAGTAGTAGTGGTAGTAGTAGTAGTGGTAGTAGTAGTAGTAGTAGTAGTAGTAGTAGTAGTAGTAGTAGTAGTAGTGGTAGTGGTAGTCTAAGTTTTAGACTGTCCTCCTTTTTTCACCGTAATCCTGAGGCGGTATAGTCACTTTGACTCGGTATGTGTCTGGATACTTAGACTAGCTACATGTACATGTATGCTCGCAGCTCGCTATGCTCGGGATTGGGATAAATTAAAGAGCAGTCTTTGACTTAGACTATAGTAGTAGTAGTATTATAGCAGTAGTATTGTTGAGGGTGAGTTGAGGAAGGAGGAGCTAGGAGCTGAGCACAGAGGAGGGGCATTGCATTGCTTTTTTTGGAGGGGGTGCTTGGACTGCACAGAATGGGACAACGATAACCCCCTTCCCACTAAACCCCCACCCCACCCCCATACATGTATTATGAAATTGTCCCTGACTTGCATACAATGTGGTGTATTCACCATATTGGATATTTATCAAAAGCTTCAAAATGAATACAGTACATATGGTCCACAGTACATATGGTTCAGTGCCACTTTTGATTAGTAACTGAACCACAAGTCGACTGAGCTCCAAAATATTAAAGACACTACATGTATATATCATTGTGGAAGCCCCATTTTAAAAATTGTTTAACTTTGCTATCTGACATATCTGACAGTGTTTGAATGAACAAATAAACACCCTACAACACAAAGTTCAGACAGTTATGCTGTCACTTGTAAAAAACATCTAGATAAAAATTGGCACATGGATTTTTGGCAGATGAAAATTCTGCACAAAACAGCAGTCTATGGGGGGGGGGGGAACTGGAATGGTCTTTCAATGATCTTTACTCTTGTAAAGCACTTAATGATCATTTTGAATTGCAATTTTTCATGGCTTCATTTTTGGACCTTATCAAAGATGCTAGTAGCATGGGAAATCATGTAGTAGATGGGCTGGTGATATTTGATCTAAACCTCTTGTGATTATCATGGAAAAAATTAGAATGGTCTCTCAATGATTTTTGTTTTTACTTTTTAACGCACTTATTGATCATTTTGAACTGTAATTTTTTTTCAGGGCTTCATTTTTAGACCATCAAAGACACTAACATGGGGAATCATGCAGCTCACATTTTTAAAATGGAAATATTGTTATACAATATGCCTGGCTTTAAGTGCAATGTGCAGAGTATGTTAGGTAAATTTGGTTTGGAAGAATTTCACCTTGTTGACATGTAGGTTAAAACAAACACAATTAATGATCTTACTGTCAAAAGTATTTAGGCACCATACATGATTCCCAGGGAAAAAATACACAGGGGCTCGGGGCGATTCCACTAATTCAAATCAACTTCAATTGAGAGTAAACCATTGTAATGCCTGCAACAGTAACATGTTTCAGTACTTGCCTTGAATTACTGGATAAGGCACCATTCTTACAATGAATCGTAAAAATTGATGCCTGTACAAAGCCTTGGACTGCTCTTTTTTGTAAGTTGACCACAATATGTTGGTTTCTAGACACGGACATTGAATTTGAACAAAGGAGAGGAGCCTGGCTGGAATGCAGTACAACAATGTCAAATGGTATGACCATACATGTATTAGCAGCATAGGAAATAACCCAGGGCGACGGGCGATTTGGCGATTTAGCCCCTGGCAAAGCCCAAATCGCCCCCTAAAATCCCCAAAACCCAATTCTTTGGAGTGACCATTTCCTTCTGATTCGCCCTCAGATTTGATACAAAAATTCATATTTTTTTTTTATTATGGCATTGAAAAAAAAATGAATTAAATGGTTGCATTTATGGATGAAGCACTGGCTAAAACATCAGCAATTTTTCATTGCATTCTTCAAATTCTGATGTGCAACGAAAAAGTAGCCCCAGTGGTAGAAAAATAGCCCCCCAAAATTCAAAAATAGCCCCAAGGCTCTAATAAAAATCTCCCTCAAAAAATAAAAATTAATTCCTACGCTGCATGTAAGTACACTGTACATGGTTGAACATGTACAATGTACAACCACATTTACATCACGAACCATACACCATATAGTACACATTGATCTCATTCTCAGTAAAGGAAGATTTAGAGAACCAGTATACCCACATGTACATGTACCTGTATACTTACCAAACGACTACAGATAAGTACATGTATCTTTTCCCAATTTCAAATAAATACACAAATTCTTTTTTAGTCCGTCACTGCAACAATAAAACTAAATGTATCATAATACAGTATACAAATATACATTGTTTACAATCCATGCTGCCTTAAATAAACATACATCATGTATTTTATGCATGATCCATATTTTTTCCCCAAAATGAGAGAAGAGTCCTAGTAAATTGCCATTGGGTTCAATACAAAAGAGTATCTGGAATGCACTCAAACAGGAAAAGTAGCCACTTGAAATGAAAATTTCTATTTTATCCCTGATCCTATTCCTGTGTGACTTAACATGTGTGTTCATGTATGTAGGGTGCAATCATTACCGTGGATATTATTTGTACACTGTATGTAAAATGCATACTGTAACATTATAAAAAAGCGTTTACAAATAAAATACCGGTATATATTTTTTTTTTTGGTTACATGTACTTTTGTGGAAACTACTGTACACAATTACCATCTTAAATTAGAAATACTAACTAAATTGCCATAAAAGATTTTCTTTCACAGATATCATTCAGGACATGTTTCAAAGTACCAGAAAAAATTATCATAATGCTACAAAGGTGATCTGTTTGTGTTTGTTTATTGTTGTATATGGCCCTCAAAACAGACAAAACTCTCCATTTCAAGTACTGCAAAACAGATCATCCACAGCATACATGTACATGTACTGACTATAAATAAACTATTTTGTCCATAGGATCTATATTCCAGATGTTCTGTGGCAATGTCTGGGTATTTCTGATTACGTTAATGGCTCACTACGGAAACAATTGTTGAATAAGATAAACCAAACCCAATACATGATTGTGTACACCTGTGCACAAAATTTTTCACAGATTTTGATGTTAAAATTTGACCCGACAGGTACGGCTTGTATCCTGAAGTTCTCAGTTGAAAGCTTCCTTCCTTTTGTGTACATAGTTTTTTTTTAGATGTATGCATGATTTTTCAGTCTCAGGTCATCCAATTTTATTGAAGGGGAATGGCAAGAATGAAAGTAGTTTTCAATTTACGACACAATCCTCCGAGAATCAAGTATACAAACTAAAGCTAGGTACTGTACATAAAACAGCAGTTGTTCAAAATTTGTGATTCATACATTGTAAAGTTTTTGACATATAAATCATCTGACATTGGGCCATTGCTCAAGTTACATTTTGCAACAGTAGTCTAGATTTCAGACACTAGATGTAGCTTTCAACTTCAAATTTTTAATTTGGTAGAATCCAGCCATAACAGAAATTGCATTATATGACATTCATCCGACTGCAGTGGTGAAAGTTTTTTGCCTGTAACAGGTATTCAGTTTTCCCTTGATGATGTACAAATCAGGTGTGGCATTCAGACTAGTTCAAATTTAGTTTGCGACGTTACATGAGTTATTCTGTTTGAAATTTATTACCGCTTTCGTGAAACCTAGCTTTTCACCTCCAATTGTCACAGTGAATAGTACGGCCTATTTATGTGAATCTTTACATCATAAATAATTTAGCTTATTTGGTTGATAGGTTCATTTCGGGGTGTGCACATTATGGACAGTCTTTAAAGACTAGTACTTACCATGATAAACTGCCTGTCCAACAAAGTCTGTGAAAAAGACCAGGATGACGATAAAGCCGCACCAGCTCAAGAAATTTGTCAGACACAGGTAACGAAGCTCTTTAGGCATGAAGATGATGGAGCGAATCAACTGGAGACAGGACTGCTGTTTATTCTCATCATCATCATCATCATCATCATCATCACCACCGTCATCATCACCATCACCTTTACGCACATCATTACCATTTTCTTCTTTAGTCACATCATTGTGTACACCGTGCACATTGCCATTTGTTTCATTGTGTCGTGGTATCCCGTTCTCTTTCAAATGCGTCTCTTCGGTGTTCTTTTTACGGCAAGACAGACAGCCTATTGTTGTACCATTCATCTTTCCAATCGCATCTTGTTCTGAGGGACCTCCTCCTTCAGTCCTTGGCGAGTGTTTTCGGTGCGTTTCGGAATTTACAACAATCGAAACACCGCTGCGTGTCTGGTGCTCTGGATAAGCGCAGTTTGTATCACTGCCAGGTTTTAATAGGTGATCAGTTGTCTGGTTGGTTTTACTACTTCTGGGTATATGTTTACTTGGAATGTGGTCAGTAGTACCACTTGTTGGGGATTCTGTCGGCAGTGGAGTCATTTCACGTGCATCTTCCGAACAATTAATCTGATTTGACTTATTCTGTGACTCCTTATTACAAGCATTAGTCCTATCGCTGGGCTCACTATCACACACACGGTACTTTACTGCGCTTTCGCTTGGCCTCGCGGAGGGAGCAGCCCGTTTCAGAGGTATTTCCGGTACGCTGGTCAGAGTGATGACGAGACAAATCGCGAAGATGAGAACGTTCAAGAGGAAGATGACGCGAAGCTGACCTCCCAGAAGCTGGCCAAACGAAGTTTGCTCCCAGTTGATACCACTGCAGATGTATCCCACCCCTCCACCAAGACCTGCAAGGACAGACATTAAAAACTTATGAAAATCAGTTATTACACTTTTACAGAGAGGATGTTTTCATACAAATTTGTTAAATAGCACCTTGTCAGAGTGTCAAACAGAGTTAGTGCCTGCTGGCTAATATCATATACCCCCATGGGTGGCGATCTCAAATTTTAAAGCTTACTATTACATGTATTTTATTAAACGTTTTTAATGCGGGGAGGGGAGATTTCAAAGTCACATTTCCACTTTTTAACAAAAATATGTATCCTTGGGGTGATTTTTACCCCGCGCGAGGGTATAGTTATTTTGCCTTCTGTGTGTGCGTCACCCCCCCCCCACTCGTCACATGAAATCTCCGCTCCTGTACACCGCCATGCACATGTATTGTAAACAGAGAAGTTTTGCATTCCTGAGATATACCTCCCAGTGTATTCATGAGATTCAGGGCCAGCTTTACATCGTCCAGGTTAGAGACATCACAGATGTAAGCCTTGAAGGGGTTAACACAGGAGTCGGCACTGCAGTCCGTCAGGGCTACCCCAAGAATGGTGATGGCGATACCCCAGGTGGTAGCTGCATGAGAAATGAGGAATGATCAAGTCATTACATGTTCGCTCGAACTGGCAGAGTAAGCAACAAAGAATAATTCAAGCAATACATTCTCCTATTGGTTTTTTTACACACTGGCAAAGACAGGTTTATTTCTCTGCGATCTGTAATTCGTAATAATCATCCAAACAATTTCATTTTTGTACGCATACAGAATAGATACACATATTTCTACTGTCAAATGTACAGAAGTTTACATGCATATCTAATTTTTGTAAATACACACATTTATTTCCTATTATTTTCATTTTAATCATTTCAAACAGATACACAATGAATCATGTGAAAAAACAATCATGAAGAATAAAATCAAAATACAACTGATAACATTTGCATTTGTATCACTTGTTTAGAAAACATATGAGGAAGCCTACTTCAAAAAAGTTTTGTAAAGTTTGTAGGCCCATCCTTACTTATTTTAGATGTGCAATAAGGTACCCGTTAGCTACGGGAACCGGATGTGACCTGTATTAACTCTAGAGGATTTTCAGAATCTCGGAGACAACAGGTTATTAAAGTGTAAAATCAACTAGTGACAAGAATTAAAACACAATCTTAAGCAAAACAGAAGTGGGTGCAGTGTAAGTGCATTAAAACAAAAGAACAAAATGAAGCGAATTAATGAGTAGGACTCATGCAATGAAATCAATTGCAAGAAGTTAAAAAGTACATATGTGACCACCCAGCTCAAAACCCACAAAAAGTAGGCCAAAATTAATTTCTTTTTTCGTCATAGTTTTAAAGAACAAGCTCTTAGCTTTAAAATGATAACTTGTTAAAATCGGATCGTCCTAACCTATTCAAAAAGTGACTGAAATACAAGAGAGTTAGAAGGTGCAGTTTCACAGAAATGGGAGAAGAGAGGATTTAAAGATTGCATTCACTCAGGTGTGCCATGCGAATCAACATGTCCGAAAAAATGTGGTCCAGAAAAACTGCCAATATCTCAGTTTCAGTTTCGTTTTAAGCCACCAAATTTTGACAGTAGAAAGAGAAAAGATTACTCTTTCAGACTATACAAACTTTGAAAATTTGAGTTTTCAACCCAAATGACACATATTGGTCTATTACAGAGAATTATAATTTGCAACTTTTTCTTGGTTTGGAGCTGGGCGGTCACATATTCACAAGTTTGAGAGCTTACCATCACTTTCACTTATTAAAGCACCAAGGTCACTGCTGTTCAAGTACAGTCCTGTACCGACAAGAACACCCAGGCCTAGGGCCAGGATGAAGGGTCTTCTCTGGCCCCAAGAACAGTAACAACGATCACTAACAGATCCCAAGATAGGTGCCAATATGAAACCGAGAATCGGAGCCAGTAACCAGACCAGACCGTACAGGTTGTCGGGCAGCCCTAGTTTCAGCAGGATAGGCGTCACAAGAGCGCCCTCTGTTGCATAGCAGAAGTCGAGGCCGAACTGAATGAACGTTTGGCGAAGGAGCTGGATAAAGCTGCGCTTTTGTCGCAGAGGCTTTTTAGACGACGATGTCGACGATTTACCGACGTGGGTTGCGATATTCAACATGCTACCATGAGGAATGTGAAGAGATGGAACTAACAAATGTCTGTTCGTCTCCACCAATTTGTGATTAGGTATTGCCCCCGTGGATTGCGCATAGCGAAAGCCATTACTCCTCAATGCTGCCGTCATTTCATCATCATCGCAGAGTGATTTTGTGTCTTCTTTTGTGCTGTCACAAACCACTGTCATCAGGGGAAATGATGACCTTCTTCTCTCACTCATATACGTCTCTGGCAAATTTTCGGGAACTATATTATTGTCATCGTTACTAGTCCTGAATTCCATTTTGGGTTCAACCGCACTTTTGTCGTCCATTTTATAACCTGATGTGGCATCATGCACATGCCAATAAGGCCAATTGAGATGAGCTCTGCAGTAAACAAATGACAGACCAAGGCGTTAAAGAAAGGTAAGACAGCAGCATTGCACACCTCAGCCCTATGCAGAAATATTATTTTGACCAAGCTGACATGTTTAACCCTGGCCCTTGGGGCACTTCATTTGCAAATTTGACAAGATCAATAAATTACTGTAGACAATGAGAAGGGATTTACTAATCCCTCTTAAAGGTTAGTGACATGATGGGAATTCACTTGATACAATGCCTCAAGAAACCAAATGAGTGAAATATTTACCAACTATTACACTAGCAGGCAGTGGAATCTCGCCACTGGAGGATTGTCTCTACTTGTTTACTCAAGGAGAATCATAGCATCAAACATCGAGAGTATCTTAATTTACCGGGACGAAAAATAAGCCCCATAGAGAGCCACACAGCAGTTTCGTGGTACGAGTGATATTGAGCTATGTTTATTTGTAGAATGGGTGTCAACGTTGACTACAAGATTTATTCACGGAGAATCCTTGCCATAGTTTACATAGATTCTAGAGTAGTTTTCAGCCCAAGGTTTGAGGATACCCCAATCATGCTCATTTAATCCAATATCCTTCTCACAAGTCCAGCAACTCTTTCACACTCTCAATGCAAGAAAGAAGTGTACCTGTTGTGCATGAAATGGCCAATTGAATAGGAAACCGGAATTGAACATGAAGTTCACTTTAAAAATGTGGCAAATCAAGAATTACGCTAAATATAGTTTACATGCACATGTATACATGTCACTGTTAAATTACAACAGGGCATTGAACAAAAAATGTCTGATAAAGGTTAAGTTCACACTCACAGCACACAAAAAATACATGGCTGTCACAGTTGGCATGCAGGCTGTAGCGTCGCAGGATTAACCCTCGAACCCCGAGGACATGTATGCATTACGGGAGCGATCAAGTTGCATTGTGATCGATTCAGTGTGTAACCGTTACGTTAGTGTCATGGAGGCTTTTTAAGTTGGAAGTATGTGCAAGGAAATATGTAAATTTTCCCAGTTATTGAACTCGGATCTGAATTTGATTCTTCCAATCAAAATAGTATCTTTTCTATAAGCAGACGTATTTTGGTGAGTATTGCTGTTTCGTTGTGGGGGTCTGGAGTCATCCCATGTTAGGAAGTTCACCTCATTCCGGGCATATGGGTACCAACCCATGCAACCTGAACGCTTTGAGTCGGTGCAGCTAGTAACCCTCCAAAAGTATGTAACTGACCTCCGAGGAAAATTTCCCCATTTTTGTGCCAGATAGGTGTAACACAACCCAATTTTTCAGCAGCATATGATTTCCTTTATCTGTTTATGTGTGTGTGTGTGTGTGTGTGTGTGTGTGTGTGTGTGTGTGGTGTGGTGTGGTGGTGGTGTGTGTGTGGTGTGTGTGTGTGTGGTGGTGGTGGTGGTGGTGTGGTGGTGGTGGTGGTGGTGGGGTGGGGTGTGTGTGTGTGTGTGTGTGTGTGTGTGTGTGTGTGTGTGTGTGTGTGTGTGTGTGTGTGTGTGTGTGTGTGTGTGTGTGTGTGTGTGTGTGTGTGTGTGTGTGTGTGTGTGTGTGTGTGTGTGTGTGTGTGTGTGTGTGTGTGTGTGTGTGTGTGTGTGTGTGTGTGTGTGTGTGTGTGTGTCTGTGACCATGCCACTTCGTACTGCCGTGAAATTCCACATTTGCAATGGCCTGGGTACACAGCCTGCACACTTTGTGTCCAGGCTGGCTGGACCATCATGTATTTTATTCCAGCACTTCTCATGAACAGCATTGACATTATGATAAGGTCAGTCCCCTGAGCTGACCAACAATATGTCAATACTGTTATTTAAATGAGCTGTCTGAAAACAGACAGACACTAGGTGACCGGCTGGAACAGTATGCTTGCCTGAGTGAAGTAGAAATACATCATGTAACTTTGCTTTAGATCTACTGAGTTTTAACAACACATTTAATTATTTCAATTTTCATTTCTAAACCGTCTACACATTTCTAACATCAAATTAGTGAAATTAATACAGTACACAGACCATGCAACATGCTAGACCGAAGGCTTCGACCTCTGTATGGCGTCCGTGGTCATTTTTCAGTAGACGATCTTGACAGGTATTTCTACCATATACCATCCCTACAGAGTCCGAAAGTCCCGATACTTGTTTCACACTAGCGTCTCTAGCTCAGACTCCACGAAATCGGTTGAGTCCCGAACAGACGGAAAATATCCGATTTTACACCATACCTGACACTTACGAGAGTGAAAAATCACTCCTACTACCCACCTCGATCATGCCAATCCTGATTCCATCCTTATTTCGTCGTCAAAATGGTGAAAACCGCGAAAAAATCGCCAAAGTGTTCCTTCAGTCTCGTTCGCGATTTTTCGCTGATGCCAAAGCTACGTACTACTAGCTACGTATTATTAGCTTTGGGCTTTGGGCATCAGCGAAAAAAGCACATACGAGACTGAAGGAACACTTTCTTGGCGATTTTTCGCAGTTTTCACCATTTTGACGATGAAATAAGGATGGAATCAAGATTGGCATGACCGAGGTGGGAAGTAGGAGTGATTTTTCACTCTCGCAAGTGTCAGGTATGGTGTAAAATCGGATATTTTCCATCTGTTCGGGACTCAACCGATTCCGTGGAGTCTGAGCTAGAAACGCCAGTGTGTAACAAGTATCGGGACTTTCGGACTCTGTAGGGACGGTATACATGTAAAATACCTGTCAAGATCGTCTGAGAAGTAGATCTACTGAAAACGACCATGGCACGGACGCCATACAGAGGTCGAAGCCTTCGGTCTAGCAACATGCAGACTCAAGCTATTCTCATGAGTGAACTGGCGACGGTATGAGTACGACTGTATTTGTACGGATCGATCACCAGCTTTGCAGCCTACATGTCATTGTCACTGACCAGTCCAGCCGTGCCCAAAAATAGTTAGCCAGCTCCAGCGCCCAGCTCTCACCAGCTGCAACAGCCCGTGCCCGGCCCGCGAGCGTAGGCGTAGCGTGCGGCTGGCGCAGTAACTCCAGCTAGTACAAAGACATCCGACACCGCAAGTGAGTCAAGAAGACACCACAACTACATGTAGCTTCTAAATTTTGCCGGTGGTACGGACGACACGTGAAAAATTGTTTTGCGTCTTTTTGTAGGGTAATTCATGCTAATAATATGAAATAACACTGAATTCACAATATTTTATGATAATAATAATATTTACCTCATCGTTCCGAAACTTGCATAACGTAAACAACACACGGTACTGTCCTGTCTTGGAATCGCAGACAAAAACAAAACTAGATCAGCTGATCAAGGATAGCCTTAGTCTACGTTCTAGACAAATTAATGTAATCTCAATTTCTCTGAGTTATTTTGTGCACAAAATCCACGAAATATAAATAAAGGAGAGAAATACCGGTGGCAACACTTTTTATGAGCGTCGCAGTCACTGAAGTGAGTGCTCTTATTCGGAAAGTTGCGATATTCGAGCTTTTACTGCAACTCCGAGAAATTAAAGAGAATAATAACTAGAACTTAGGCTAGGACGGCAATTGCGTAGCCTTGGATGAAGGCGTCAGAAAATCCTATTATGATAGTAGAGGACCAGCCTGTATGTCCCGTGACCAAAGTCTGGGAACAAAGGTTTGAAAGTGGTTTCTAGTGGAGC
>JZLH01S0023077.1:0-13742 GCA_001188425.1 Eucidaris tribuloides | reverse complement strand
ATGCGTTATATAGATTTTGAATACTTTGTGAGTAGGGAAGTTATTTATGTATACGGTAGTAGATGGGATGGAAATAATAGATCTTATCATATTCAAATTTATTCTAAAAAATATTTTTGATAGGTCAATGTATGATATTTTTTATGCAAATTGAAACATGGACATTTATCAGACTGTTTATATTTGTGTGGAAATATCTTGTTAACGATGATAATTCAGAAGTAAATTTAATGATTCGAGCAGAAGATTCACAACGACGGAGCACACACACCTGCACCAATGCATATAACCACTCACAGACAGGCAGCAGACAATACATACATAACGCATTAACACATTCACCTACATATACAACACCACGGATACAACACACACATACACATACACACATTACACCCACACAAACACCACACCACACACAACAACACACACACCACGCACACCACACCAAACAACTATATTCGATAGGTACACACAATGCACTATACATTCACACACAACATACATACAATAACACACACAATACACACTAAAATCACACACACATACAACACACAAACACACACACCACACACACCACACACACACAACCACAAACACAACACACACAGTCACACTCACAACTATTCACTATACCATTTGCATTTTCTATGCTTACCTGGTTATTATAGCACACATTGTTCTGATCTAAAAGGGTCTTTCGTCAATTTTGGGGGATTTTGTACACAGGGATGATAAATTAACCCCAAAGAATCTTGACAATAGTCCGCTTTGGGTTCAGACAAAACGACATATCATCAATCAATACTACGGTCTTCTCCACTGGTTGTTAAATGATGTCGGGGGAATACCTTGAACAGATAATGATTAGATGCCTTGGAGGAATTGATTGTAACTCTTTCCCTACCCATCTATTTTGAATTTGTTGATGGTTCCAATTTTATGGATAAAAAATAAATTTACAATTTGTGTCCATGTACATATGAGACAACAGTTTTATGAGTAGGCTATTTTGTCAATGAAATTGCATTTCATGAAAAATACACGTTTAGATTGTATAAAGTGAAGAAGAGACGAATGGGGTATATCATTTAAAGCCCACGTACCTACAGGTTAATACCCATAGATCGATTGAAAACTGAAGAAATAATAAAACGCAAGTAAAATCGCTACTACACTAAATATCAACAACTCACATTTTATTCTTACTGTTATAGAATAGTCTTAGAATAGGAATGTACAGCTACAGTAGATAGGATAATAGTATACGATAGTTATAACGGAATAGTAGATAGCGATATATATAGTAGAGAGTAGGTTAGTATCGCAATAGTGGGGAGTTTCGATATTTGTATGGTTTGTTACTTAATTAAAGAATCATATATAAAATATGACTAAATTATCGAAAATTCTGTATATATGACAGTAACGGGTCGCAATAGCCATAATACAGTTGAATCCATTCCGGTTTCTTAGGGTTCAGGAACTATATTCGATAATGTTGTTAAATTGAGTACTATGCAAATACAGTTGAGTTATAGCTATCTGCGGTTCGCTTTGCAGCTTTACAACATGCTAATTGAATGAATGTATCCTACTAAAGTATTTGTCTTTCGTTGTGAACTACTAGTTACAGAATGCGTGGGAAACAAAATTTACGTTATTTTGTCGAGATCCCGCCCAGTAGTGACGTTAAAAATTCTTCTTCACACACACACATCGAGTCTGAAGTGCATTCACTTTAAATTATGTTGTGCACAGTGTTAACTGTAATTCCTTCGAACCTGACTTCCTACTCCATGGCGTAAACTGATCGAGTGCTGACAATAGCTGCATATTGCTATCCACACGAAGGCAGAAGTTGACATGATATCTTGCGCCAATTTTGCAATTAGAGGCGGGTGTGTCATTAAATTGAGAGGGGGGTAGATGAGGAGATGACATGTAAAGTTTGTTCCGGGAACCTCGAGACGGATTTGGTTTAGCATGGGAAAGCAGTGAAGAACATCTTGATGTATACGTAACTGTTATGGTGGGTGGTGAGGTACACCCCACTTCATACCCACTTAACCCTCCCCACAGTAATCATTTCAGACATGCACAGATACCTGACAGCTTCGTGAAACACGATCACGAATCAATGATACCTGTGGAAAGTCGGCTGGAATCAATTTTGTCCCAAATCGATCGATGTCAAAGAGTTAAAGGCATCGTTTTACAATGTTCCGTTTAATATATTAGCAAATCCATGTAATCCATGCTACTAGTAGTCCGTGATAATGTCATGAAAAGCTGAAAAATTGTAAACACACAAAAAAGTAAACTACCCCCTTTCAACTACCATACTTTTTTAACAACAAGTTGTGCAAAATAATTCAGGAGTGTTTCTACACTCATTGACTAACTTCTGTTCGAAAATGTGATTGAACCGTCAGGTCATGCATGAGTGAGCTTGCATTAAAGGTGAAAATGCCACTTTTCAAAAGTCACAGGGGTCATCTCTCATGCCAAAATAATGGTAAATAATGACATTTTTTGCTTTATTTATAAAGTGTGCCCACTCAACCATGTCATGGCTACAACCTCTTATGTTCGTACAACATGTAAAGATATATTTTGCTGAAAAATATCGGATTTTAATTTTTGCAACTAACTTAATGGAATTTACAATTTCAAAATTGAGAAATGGTGGAAATTTTTAAATTGAGCTCACCGAAGCATTAAAGTGCCAAAAGTGCCAAAGGAGGTATAAGGGGATCAAACGATAGATGAGTAACATAAATAGTGATTAATCATTCACCAGAAACAAAATTTGTCAAAATCCTGCATCAAAAATCCCCCCAAATGACCCTTGTGACTTTTGAAAAGTGACATTTTCACCTTTAATATGTGCTCACTCATGCATGACTCGATGGATCAACCACATTTTCACACAGAATTAAGTCAATTAGAGCAGAAACACCCTTGCCAAATTATTTTGCTCACAGCCATTCTTTTATAAAGTTATAGTATTTTGAAAAAGGGGGTAGTTACTTTTGTTGTTGTGTTTAGTTCCAAACGATCATTAAAGAGAATACACAGTACTGGTTGAGTACTTGCAGAACAACATCATTTTAATATCAGCTACTTTTAAACCTTCTGTGACCATATGGTATTCTGAAAATGTCAGTATAGTACAGGAGAGAGTAGTTAAAAACAACAGAACACTTCATTTTTGACAAATCTGCTACACAAATCCCTACTGCTGACAAAGTACTAACACAGAAATCAATATGTGGGACTATGTCAGTTGTTGACTTATACACTTTAGCAATGGAATGGGCACATCATTATGGAAAACTTCACCTGTTCGAACTGCCAATCCCTCATCTTTTGATTGCATATGGAGTGAATTAGGCCCACATTGTAATCAAATGTGATATAGCCTACTGTCACCTGGAAACCAATGAAATGTGAAAGTTTGATGAGAGATTTTCCATCATCAATACTATATTCTCTTTAAATGTTTTAAAAAGTAAATACTTTTGAGCGAACATTCCAGTTTTCCTCTATAGACCTCTGTGTTATTAAATTTTCCTCCACCGGACAGTAATTCATGTGTCGATTTTTATCTGAACATATCTTTCTAGTGACAGCTGTATAAAAATGTGTGTTCCAGGGTGTTTATCTGTCTATTCAAACACTATCAGATCACGGTCAGATAGCACAATTTTACAATTTATTTAAATGGGACTTCCACAATGTTATATACTGTCTTTAACACACAACATGACCTATCTTAATTGAATAATGTTTGCCCCCCAAAACAACAACAACAACAACAACAACAACAACAACAACAACAACAATAACAACAAACAACAATGGATTGATTCTGTTAGTGCTTGCTGTTGCTCCCAGCATAGGTTATTTTGCGCGATCGAGATAATCTGCAATAATTATGTGTGTGAAATACTAAACAAATATGCATAGTTAATCCCTTGATGAACTTACTAACTTAATAGTTCATACCAAGCCGCTATCCACAGTAGATATGAACGTGGTTATTATGCACTTTACTCTTAAATATCCCGGGTCAGACTGACTCGGAAAAGAATCCGTTGGGGACACACCCGAAAAAGGGTCAATTTTAACCAAATTCCGGGTCAAAGTTGACCAAAATATGAGTCAACCTGAATCGGATTTTGGTCAAACTTGACCCGGAATGTGGTCAAACCTGACCCTTTTCCGGGTGTGCCCCCAACGGATCCTTTCTCCGAGTCAGAATGACCCGGAATTTTTAAGAGTGATATAGCTCCATGCAGTGGCCACAGCGATAGACATACATAGATATACTACTGTAAAATTATTGGAGGGGTGGAAAACTGGCATCAATGGCCGTATATTACATTTTTAATCGCGGAATAACTGTTGAATGAAATGTCATAACTGTGTATAATTTCAGAAATAATCAGACACCTTTGTGCATGCGGTTGGCATACTTCCTGCGACAATGTGAAAATGATTTCCTTATTTACGGCCTATCAAAGTGGAAGTTTGTCGATGTTGGCTCAGTTCCTACGTTTTAATTTAATATTTTCTACCGTTGGGTTATCTGGATTATGTATATATGTATGTATGTATGTATGAATGTATGTTGCATTTATGTATGTATGTATGCATGTATGTGCGTATGCATGTATGTGTGTCTGTATGTGTGTATGTGTGTATGTATTCACTTTGACTGAGATATCATTAACAGTTGCCAGCATCTTTCTTTATTTCTTAACATTTTCTTTTTCTTTCAAAAAGCGCATAGAGACGCATTTGGCAGTAATATGCGCTATATAAGCATTGTGGTATTATTATTATGTTTGTATTTTGTAAGTATGTGATTGTGTATGTATGCGTATGTGTGTGTGTGAGAGTGTGTATATTATTTTGCTTATGTATGTACGTATCTATGTATGTATGCATGTATACACTCGTGTACATGTATATAATGTCAACACGCATATTTGCAGTTATCGTTTAGCATTCTGTAATCACTACATTATACGGTTTAAGGATATGTAAGTATGTAAGCAAAGAAGAAAATCAAAGTCAACGTGATTTTAACGTCTACTCTTCCGAGTCATATTCCTAAAGAATTGTTTACGGTACATATATCATATAATCTTCTCAGCAAGGAAACTATTTACATTTTAAAAAATTGCGTTTTATGTACAATGTAAAGACGATTTATACTACCAATGGTGTAGCATGAGTTGAATATATTTATAACATTGATTGGTTATAAGTCGGTCACCAAATCAATGCCTGATGACGTTATAAAAAAACCGCAGACTATAAACGCCGCCTACACATAGGTAGGAGTTGAAATCCTCTCCTACCTACTTGAGGCGTATCGACAATTCGGTTTTATTCTCATAACGATTATCTTTCTTTTTTCAAAATATCATCTAGTCTGGAAAATCTCTGCAAGTTCGCATAAGAAACAACAAAAGAAACATGTACAATCTACAACACTGAAATATTCATGCAAGTCACTAATAATAACCAACTTAATTTAAAGCTGCAAATGTGTTCCTATGGATTGAGTACAAATTCTGCACAGTGATTTATAATCATTCCATTGGTTATTGAAACTGACTTGCAAGTCATGAATTTTCTTGTGTTAATTTCATGTGCCTGTTCATATTGTGTTTTTCCTTGAAGTGCGGTAACATAAGTGGGAGAAGTGAAAACGTCTTTGGGAAGAAAACTGGTTGAAAAATTATACCGATATATAAACCAGATGGAGTGCAACTTTTGAATGAAGGATTTGTCTTGTATTTGCTTAATTGTGGGGAAACAAGCGTTTACTTGCGAGTACTGAATTAATCTGGTGCACTTATACATAAATTGATCCCAGCTACATCGTGATTGTTTGAAAACTAATACACGTTCAACCATGAAATTCAGAGAGCAGAAACGAAGTGTAATTAATTCTACAGTAGTTTTATCACAAATTAAGGATATCTTCCAATTCAGCTGTTTGCCTTGAATACGGTAACTTACATAATTTTTTTTACCGTTTTGTATATTTCGTGATTTTCGTGCAGTTCTGTCTTTCATTGTTCTTAATTTATATTATCACTTGCTGAAGGCCTGACGCTTAAAGGTTATACTAAAATCCCGAATTGGACTTAAAATCTCTCTTCTTACTCATATATTTCTTATAATTATAGAACTATTCGAATACTGGCACGTTACACACCGTCGACGAAAAAATTCCTTACATATGAAATTATGCACATATTTACAGACTTGGTGGTATATTTCTTAAACATAATTGCAATTCTGCTGCCTCCTCTAATATGTATAACAGCTTTCCTTTTTATAGTTATTTTTTAAAGTTATGAGATACAATTACGAGAGGGAAAAATAACAGAATTCAAGTTTCATTAATAATTACAAGCTTATACTGACGACGTTGCTGTAAGGACGCTCATAGATACAAGTTCACGGTATTTATCTGGGTAGCAGCATAGGTTAGCTTTCTTTAGGAAAGATGCGATATACGTGATGAAGAAGGCGGGTATGTTGCTACAAGAAGTGATGGCAATTTATTTGCTGTTTTTATAGGTCTTGGCCCCCGCTCTTTGGAGCTAAGTGATACAAACGATTGGGGCATGATTAATTCTAAAACCAGTTGGGCACTCAGTACGAAATATCTCGGGCTGAGATCTATGGAAAATGCACGTTATACCCAAATCAAATTGTATCAAACATCAGGTTTTAGCAGGAGGAAACAGATGAATGATCATATACATTATACCATGTACGTACCGTTCAGCAATGATATAGAATCATGTCAATCTACTTTAACTTCAATTTTACATTCAAGTTGCTGTAAACGTTCTTGATTAAAATTTACCGTTGTAATACGCCTCTCCCCAATTACAATTTTTTTTTACTCCCTAAACAAAAGTCACTGATGTTCAATGCCCCAAATTATTCCTTACTCCGTCATGATCACAGACGCACGAGCATTGGGGCCTAGAGGGTGCAGGCAGCTCCTGGCCATTCACCAATCAAAACACTTAATAGATTTTTTCGACATGACGTCACTCTTAAAGTTTGGATTTTGAAATTATTTTTAGTTTGATGCAGTATATTTCGGTATATTGAACATACAGTTCCCTATATTGCAACTATATACCAATATTAATACATCGTTGTAGACATGATTATATTAACCGATGACGTACATGTATAGATATTAATGCATTGATGCATGCATCTATATGCTGTAAGTTTTACTGATTGATACATGTTTCTATATACGGATCTTATACCAAACAGGTTTTTTTTATTAAATGACTTGAGTCATGGACTCTTAAATCGATGCATATAAAAATGTTTTAACTGCTGTTAGAATGAAATTTATTCATGTGAAAAGAAAAACTGAATGTCCATTCTTTTTACAAGAAAGCGATTGACTCTTATAACAGTCTTGTGGTAAGAAAATATGCATCTACTTAGGAAAATTGTGTTTTTTCCTCTTTTATATCACTTATTTCTCCCAAGACGATAAACAGATCAATAATATTTTTTTCAGTGCAAATTCTCACATCAATGAATTTGTTATCTACGTCAACTTCAGATACCTTATAGTCAGTGGCGTAATGAGTCAAATCATTTTTTTTTCTTGGCGGGGGGGGGGTAAGGGGCAAAAACGAATGAGGCAAATCATTTGGGGGTCGGAAACAAAATGTATCACTGTAAACTTAAATTGGAACATTTTAGAGGGTTGACTAACTATATTTAATAATTGATTTTATCTATGCCCTCTTTTTGTGCGGGGGACATCAACAAAAGATTCAACACGCAAACATTCGTTTGTAAATGCTTATTACGAAGGAACATAATAAACATATTGAATTGTCACACAGGGAAACATTTAAAGACAGGTACTCTACATCTACAAAAGGCGTATCGATGAATAGCGTCTATCACTATCGTTATCCACGACACGACTTATCCTATGCTTGAAATGATGTAAATTTAGTGATAGATATCTGAACTAAATATCTCTTCTGTGTATATTTCCCTTTAAATTTTTCATAAACAATTCTTGTACGCCTAGAAGACAAATTTACAGTAGACGGATTTATTGACAATATATTCCACGTCTTGTATCCTTCATTTTATATCAGCCTGTAAAGTGTATACTCGCCAAAATTGTCATCAATTAGTCATTTTTCTGCTCGATCGAGTATCTATTAAAATGACATGAGATTGCACATTCGCTAGAAGTCATCAAATTTTCACAAATTTTGTTGAAAATACACACACATACACAGAGAGAGAGACAGACGAGCAGGAACACAGCACCACGACCACCGACACCGACAGACCAGCACAACATACCACACCCACCAGCACCCCCACACACACACACACACACACACACACACACACACACACACACACACACACACACACACACACACACACGTATCGTCATTTATTACGTTTTGTAATGAAATCATAAAGAGATACATGTTATGATCGATGCATTGCGTGAGGGTTACTGACCTGACCGATATTTAGCAATTTCTTTTCGACAACTTGTACAAAGGCCTGATGGGAGACGCGATAAATTTCAAAACCCGGTGGCATCGAGCCAAGAGATCTTCAATTTTATCGACGATGTATTAATATAAAGCCTATACCCGTATACATATCCTGCCTGGGTGTTCTGAAAAATAGCCCACAGCGATTATCCTTGCAATCAATACGTGATGTGTGATAGATGAGAAATTGCATTTTAGGCATCGATGTTTTGCAAGGAGGGAACGAATTATGGTGATGAGAAAAGGGAGTTTTGGGGGAGTTACTGCGTTTATTCGATTTGAGTACTACCGTGGATTTTATTCCCCATTCTGTTATATCCTTTTTGGCTATGTATAGTACCGCATGATGACACTAACGCTTACTTGTTAAACCTAGGGCATTTTGAATAATACATCTTTCCCTTTACGCGTCCGGCAAATATCTCATCAACAGAAATAAATACATTGAAATTAGTTAGAATTTTAAAGATAATGCATGGCAACATTGTGGAACTTCAATTAAAAAAAACTGTTAAACTTTGATATCTGAGGTACATAATAGTGCTTAAATGAACAAATAAACATCCTTACATTGCATACAAAATTTTCGAATGTTATGTTGCCACTGGCATGTTGTGCACGGATAAACAAATAAGTGCTCCTCCCGAGTATAAATTAGTCAGACCTGTAACACAGTAGCCTATGGAAGGAAATAGACAAGGTTAGGAGAAGGTCACACTGGATACAGGGTTTTATTTTTAAAACCTTATCAAAGACATATAGAACATGGAAGATTATGTAGCTCAGGTATTTTAAACTGTGGTCAATGGTACAGTGTGGATTTGACATTCATGGTATTTGTGTTTTCTTATTTAAATAGTCTTGGGTAATTTAAACACAGCATTTTAATCATACTGTAATACATGTAATATTCATGAATAAATAAAATCAACTTATATAATTTAGTTTTTGTGTTTGTCTCCTCCGCTTTTAGTCCAGGAGAGAAAAGATTTAAAACAGCAGCAGCGGCAACAAACAAACAAAGAAACAAACAAACAAACAAACCAATATACAAACAAACGAACAACCACTACCATATTCATACTCTCTCAGAATATGTTATTCTGAACAAAGCGTGTTTTGTCTTACATGTGCCATTTCAAAATGGTTGACATATCACTTTAAGCAATTTCGAAGACCTTTTTAAAAAGACCTCCGTAGTTCGTAGAAGCAAAAGGACAATGCGAATGTCGCATTTGATTTGAAATAATGGAATCCCTGTGAAACATTAATGCTTGGTAATGGATAAAGCAGATGCGAGTTTGAGTACTGAGCCTGCAAAATGTCATGATTCTAAAAAGACAAGCAGAATTGTGATAGGGAAATTTTGATTCGGTGAACATGGCTTTCTATTTTTTGCAAGCGTTCGGCTACATAAAACAGACGAAATGTGGAACTATAGTATTTTTCACACTTTCTTTCCGCCCTTCAACTCGTAAAATAACGTACATGCAATTTTACTGCGATGAACGAAATATTTAAACATTACCACGTGACAATTATGTACAGTTTGTAAACATACGTTAAAAGGAAAGAAAAAAAATAGCAATAAGTGTTTCTCCATACTAATAAAATTTACTTCCGGTCTATCTGTAAAATTTATGAGATAAAAGTGGTCACTCGAATATTTTTACTTTTAAAGTATAGTGAGATGGTTTCGAAGTGCATTTTGGACTACATTTTCACATCACTTAGACACATTGATAAGATGTAGGACTATACAACTCAGATCGTTTTAACGAAAACAGTGTTGTAAAACGTGTATTTAAAGGCATCAGTAGGCACGTAGAAATGAATGTAAACTTATATTTGGGATGCTGGTGACGTATATTACAGGTAACTTTGGGCTTGACAATATCTTATAAAGCAGATTTTACCAAATAACCTCAAGCTGTTGCTGCAGAGCGGAAGACGAATTTAAAAACCGATTTCCCCACCTTTACGTTAAAGTAGGAAGAAATCACGTACACGTGCATGATATGTGTTCTATTCCTTTTATTCATACATTTACCCCAGGCAGTTTAAATCTAAAGAAGAATGAATAAATATGCACAAAACAAGAACACAAATGCCGACTTCGTTTTGATGAAACTTGTCTAGTTGTGGACACTGGGAATGCCGTCTTAAAATATTGTTTTACACAACAATTCCTCCTATTCGAGTCCGAGTTACAGGAGAAAAACATCGAATAAAACAAGTCAAGCATCGGCGATCAAAGTATCGATCTATCAAAACTCATTGCAAAAATAATCAGGAAGATGTTTGCAGCGCAGGTGATATGACGTGATGTTATATCAAGAACTATCCATCCGGACTTCGGCAGTTTTCTAAGAGATAAAGGCAAAATGAGCAACGAATCCTTGAACAATTTCGAAAAACCGTATTTTTTTTTTGTTCAAAACAATTCTTGTTTTTGTCTCGTTCAAATAATACTGTGCTATCATTTAATTGCCTTCTCCTGTACACATCGCAGCAACTCTCTTCTTTTTGTTTATCTGGCCTTCAGTATTTCTGGGTTATTTTTACATTTGCCCATACTGCCGATCAAATAAATTTATCGCAGATTATTTTAATTTTTACATATATAAGGCGGGTCTTGCAAGCTGTAGAAGATCGTTTTTAGGTAAGGCCACTTCGTATTTATACATTACATTCTCCGGGTGGTTTTGTATTATGTATCTGCTACATGTATCATGTAGCATATAACTTCATGGATTTCATCGTAAACAATTTGTATTACGAGGATATAATTATTTCGTAATTTTTGCTTTTCATCGGTTCAAGGTAAGCATGTTCAAACGTGAAACTGTGTAAATAACCTTCAGGCGTAATTGGTTGCATCTTTCCTGACACACTACCTCGAGCTAAGCATGGATTGGTAACATTTGATTAGGCACGCAGGAATAGTCCATAATACTAATCTTCGTCACAACGTAACTTATCACATATGTAAGTACACAAGGGTTCAACAGGCGGGATAGGGAACATGCCCCTGCACTTTCAGATGTGGGGTGACATACATGTCCATGTTGCCGCCAAATCCAATGTACATCAATGACCCACACCCCCAAGCCAAAAAGAAAAACAACATACATATGGAATAACTTACACTAATGTAGGGCTTTTTTCCAAAAATGTCACAAGCTGCCGCTTTGACGCAGAAAATTGTAATTGCCGATTGACATATACGTGAACACATACAATAAAACAATAAACCCAAAATAAATGTGATCGCTATTGATTTAAATCATTTATAATATCATTAAAATTAATAACCCTGTTTGTTTGTATTTGCAGTAACCTTATTTTTGATGTACAGCACAAACAACAAAAATACAGAACTTTTAACATTTTCCTGGTATAACAGAATTGACAAAAAAATACACATCACACTGAAATGTATCAATCAACTGATATATTGTATTAAACGATGTATGAAAATAGTTATCTTACACATCCAAGTTGATACTAATGATTGAAAACACATGATTAATCATAGCTGACAAAGAAATTTCAGCCATCCCTACCATTATACACTGACCAAGTAAAAACCACAACGCGCGCACATTGACACTTACCTCCTTGTGCCACTTAATCAAACTATTCACCACCATGCCTACTCTCTTGTCGCTCCCGCACGACCATCCCAAAACCTCCCTCCCTTCCAATCCATACTTTGAAATCGCGATATTAAAGCACATAATGTTTGTTGGAATCCCCATGCCCTGGAGGGGTTGATCCCTCACACCCCCTTTTGGTCTAATCCCCTTCTTGCCAAGGAGTTCCCCATTTTCCCCCTTCATTTGAGGGAACTGTTGACTGGCACCACAACACACCCATGGGTAGGCGGCGGAATAATGTCACGATCATGCCATTATCGCGCTTTCAAGCCGCTTTTATTCGTCCATGGATCTGTCGTAGAGTTCTTGGACCATCGAAATGTGAGTAGCGCTTCTCAGGTTTTTTATGCGTTCGAAGGTCAGGACGGGTGTACTGGGAATTTCCGTAACAATCAGATGAGACGATTTCTCGCTGTGTCTTGTCTGTTTCTCGTATGCTGCATTTTGTGGGCAGTGTGTGTGTGTAGTGTGTGTGTGTGTGTGCGTGTGTATGATGTATGTCTTGTGTGTCTGTAGGTGTGGTTTTTGCGTGTGTGGCTGTGTGGTGTGTGATATGTGTACCTGTGTTTGTGTGTGTGTGTGTGTGTGTGTGCGTGTGTCGTGTATTGTGTGGGTGGGGTTGTACTGTATGTATTGTGTGCTGTGCGTGTGTGTGGTTGTGTGTGGTGTGGTTGTGTGTGTGTGTGTGTTGTGTGTGTGTGTGTGTGTGTGTGTGGTGTGTGTGTGTGTGTGTGTGTGTGTGTGTGTGTTGTGTGTGTGTGTGTGTGTGTGTGTGTGTGTGTGTGTGTGTGTGAATGTGTGTTTATTCAAAAATTCTCAACGATTATTGAACGGCGTAATAAAAGTATACTTTCAATGCATACCATAGTTAAAAGTAAAAGTGTTTTACGATAAATTTCTGGCAACTGCCTGCCACGGATTTCAACGAAATTTTAACAGTTTATTGTATTTTTTACTGTTTCTGTTGCCATAAAATGCTTATTTTTAGTGGTTTTTCACACTGAAATTTGGTCCCGTAATTATTTTTACGGTTTCCCCGTAAAAAATACGGTATTTTGTTTACAGTGAACCCAATCTTTCAAGTACTTTTTCACAGATAATTACCTGTGTGTAAATTTCAGGTAACGAATGGTTAATTTCTTCACTGCGTCACAAAAGACCTGCACAATCATGCTGAAGTATTGCAACACACTTACCGATGACATCCACACTGTCAACCTCATGTTACTTTTGAGATGATTTCAGAATTAAGCACGTTGTCAATTAACTAGGCATTACTTCGATATGTCGACACAAGATCAGAGTCACGCCTCAAAAGATTGATAACACATGAGGCGATGATGGGGGATCTCCTATTCCTCGAAGCTGCGGTTACCGTGGCTTTAAGTGTTTACCTGAGATGTGTGAATGTGAGTGTGTGTGTGTGTGTGTGTGTGTGTGTGTGTGTGTGTGTGTGTGTGTGTGTGTGTGTGTGTGTGTGTGT
>JZLH01S0023045.1:6574-17237 GCA_001188425.1 Eucidaris tribuloides | reverse complement strand
TAATACGCACAGCATCCAGCGAACTTAAATTCCGTATTGGGTGAATATTATTGGGAATTTTTCAATTCGTTCGCGGTACGCAATGCCAATTCGTCATAGTGTGACGAGGCCTTTAGAGTGGGGATGGCGGCCATGCACTTCCATCGTCTTCAGTCTTGGACCCTTGTTCTAACATCTTCACATTTCGTTATGTCATCAGGCCAAGTTGTTCTCTGTCTACCTCTTTCACGTTTGCCCTCTATCATTCTTTCAAGTAACAGTTTCTACAGTGTGTCTAAAAAAAATTGTGCGAGAGAAACTGCCCTCTTTGGCAATCAGAAAATACTCTTGTGACATGATGCTTACGTCAACGTCAAGTGCACAGTCTTAGCTTTCAAATGCTGTTAGTTTTGTTTGATTTGCTCGTCTTAATCTTGAGATATGTTAATTTAGATAAGAAAGGGTAAAATTGCAATTGTGCCACTTTAACTAAAGTCCCGAGTAAAAGTGACACAATTGTGATTCCACCCTTTTGTTGTTTACAATATATCTCGAGATTAAAGGTATTGGCTAACATTTACCACAGTTAAAACAATCTTAGCCGCATGATTCCCCATGCTACCAGTGTCGTTGATGAGGTCTAAAAATGAAGCCCTGAAAAAATTGTATTTCAAAATGATTTTTTAGTGCTTTAAAAAAGTGAAAATCGTAAGTTAACCAGATTCACTTGCCCATTTTCTCCCATAGACTTACTGTGTGTACACCTAGGTTAATAAAACTCGCCCCGAGTTTTATTGTTTATTCATGTATAACTTGCCATTGGCAGTGTAACTTTCCAAACTTTTGTATTCTAGGGTGTTTATTTGTCCATCTGAACACTACTCTGTAGCTCAGATATCAAAGTTTGACAATTTTTTAAATGGAAGCTCCACAATGTTAGCCTATCACTTTAAAACAAGCAAATTGAACAGAACAAATGGCATGTGAATGCTAAGGCTTTACCCTTGACGATGATGTAAACATAATGTCACCAAAGTATTCTCTAATTGCCGAAGAGGGCGCTTATTACTTGCAGAATTTTTTGAGACAGGCTGCAGCACGTCTCAAAAAAATTATTCAAGTGAAAAGCGCCCTCTTTGAAAGTTAAAAAATACTGCTGTGACACATGATTACGTCAACATCAAGGGCAAAGTCTTAGCTTTCAAATGCTGTTTGTCTGTTCAATTTGCTTGTTTTGATCTCGAGATATCTTGTAAACAACAAAACGGTGGAATCGCAACTGTGGCACTTTTACGAGAAGAGGGCCTGTCACTGTAGTAGAAGTGGCACATTTGTGATTTTACCTTTTCGTTGTTAACTTAACCCGTTGGAAACGATTTGATTTCTGTATAATACGCATTCTTCATAGACCCAAGCCCGAGATATCTCGTACTTAGTCTCCACCGGGTTGACATATCTCAGGATTAAAACAAGCAAACTGAACAGAACAAACGGCATTTGGAAGCTAAGACTATGCCCTTGATGATGATGTAAGCATGACGTCACAAAAATGTTTCCTCATTACCTAAAAGGGCGCTTTTGACTTGCACAAAAAATATCTCGTACTTAGTCTCCACCGGGTTGACATATCTCAGGATTAAAACAAGCAAACTGAACAGAACAAACGGCATTTGGAAGCTAAGACTATGCCCTTGATGATGATGTAAGCATGACGTCACAAAAATGTTTCCTCATTACCTAAAAGGGTGCTTTTGACTTGCACAATTATTATTTTTGAGACACACTGTATACCACACATATATGTATTTCAGCCGTTTCATACTTGTGTCACGCGAATCACGCATGCTGTGTCTTACGAGTCACATGTCTGGGTATAGATGATTGATTTACTTGATCAAGTATTGGATTCATTTCCAATATTTTCTCGGTTTTGAGCTATACCCTTGTTTACGACTTGTGTGACATGAAACATGCGTGACTCGTGTGACATTTACGTGGAATGGCTGATTTACATTGCCGAATCTGTACTTTGTATTCATCACAGAGCGTAAAACTGTGAATCGCATAACCTGTCCCACCTCCGAGCCCATGTTTTGCTATTTATTTGAGGTACACCTGGAAGTAGGGGAAGTAGGGTCAGATATGGAATGCAATTGAATGTCCGTATCAGTTAGGAATTTAGGAGAACGGCGCTTTTGTTTGGCCACAAGAGCCCGACATGCATATGGGCAATGTCTTGTAAGACGTTGTCTGATCGTTGGCTGACGGAGGCAGTAAAACACGAAAATGAAACATCCTTGGAACGAATTGCAGACGACGAAAATAATCTGAAAGGCCTCATTCAAAGATTTACTAAGCAGAAGGTATCCAAACGTCCAGGTGAGACCAAGAAGAAGTACGAAGCATACGGCATTCTGGACTCGCCTCACGCGTTCCTGGTAGGTTTTGCGTTCTGCGGTGACCTTTCCTGGAACCCTTCGATTCAGGCGTAGGAGTACAAGGACAAAAACGACGATGTTGCAGATCAAAATCAACGCAGCTGGAACAAGTACGCCACCAACGGTGGCCCACTGATCCAGAAAACAGCTGGTGAGGAAGAAATGACGATACGACAGAGTGCTATGTTATGTTTGCAAAGCTACGTATAGTTAGAAGGAATTATTTTCTATGTTCAAAAGCTTAAATGAAATAATATCCCTGAACACAGAAAGAACAAAGGGTAGAGCACATCTACAAGATCTACAAGATCTACAATACAGAATTAACTCTTATACGTCGCTGGTACAAGTTCGCACCATAGGATATGGCTTTTTATTTATTTCTTTTAGAGGAAAGGGTAGATAATTCCCCAAATCCAAAGTCAAATGGGAAATTATCTTTTTTTGTTTCCTTTAAAATTATCATTTCACTACTGTCCTTAAAATAAAAATGTAAATAACGTTCAAAATGTCTATATCTTTATGAATATTGATCAAAATAAAGACCTTTGTCAGTATACTTTAAATATCCTCAGAACATTTTCTAAAAAATAACATGATTATTTTGTATATACGTTTGTCGTAAATTTTGGAACTCGACATATCTCTACTATGCTTGTTTGGAGAGGCCAAAGCTGTCTTTGACATTAGACTGAAGTTGGACAGTGTAGTCATAAAAGAAAGATGCTCGACTAACCAAGAGTTATACAAGTCAATCAACCTCAAAGCCATTGGCTAACATTTACCGCAGTTAAAACAATGTGAGCTACATAATCCTCCATGCTCCAAGTGTCTTTGATAAGGTCTAAAAATGAAGCCCTGAAAAAAAAATTGTATTTCAAAATGATTTAATGCTTTAAAATAGTGAAAATCGTAAGTTGACCGAGTTCACCTACCCATTTCCTCCCATAGACTTACTGTGCGTAGATCTCGGCTATTTTGTACTCGCCCCGAGTATTTATTGTTTATTCATTCATATCTTGCCAGAGGTAGCATAAATCAGGCACAGCGCAGCGCTACAATTATCGCAGGTTTTATCATTGACGAACGCACTTCATTTGCATAAAATCAACAAGTGGGTACGGACCGATGCGAAAAAAGGTAAACAAATTTCGAAGCTAAAATCTTCTTCGAAACACAAACTACTGATTCCAAATGTAAAGAAAGTTGGAGTATGATAGATTTCTGATAAAAACATGTGCATGAACAGACTATTGGAGGATTTTAAAATGTGAAATTTTACGAAAGAAATTTACCTTCAAAACGGAAAAAGTACCGCAAGAAACTATCGTAAAATTCACCCATTTAATCTGCCATTGTAGAAATTAATGCGAATACCAGGAACAGAAAGGAAATTTATCGCACCTACGTCGGCTGAAATGTCATTTTACAGCATTACCATCCGCTCCCATGTCAAACAATATCGTACCTCAATGTCCCTATGTCATTGATAAAAAAACAAAACTACGCGAAATGGAATCAGTCCCACTCATTGCTTTTCATGTATTTCCTCCCGGCTCACCGCGGTGTGTATATCTATGGAGGCCTGTGTGTGTGCGGTGCAGGGTGTTGTTTGCAGTGAAATGTTGTGACTGTATACTGTGCAGAACTCGCTCGACTAAAGTCAGTGGGCGAGCAAGGAAACAATCTGCGCATGCGTGCAGCCTGAATAACGGAGGTCGCTGGCCAAAATTTTCTATATCGAGTCGCATAGAGAATACACAATTTTTCAAAATCTACTGGCTTGCCCCAGCTAAAACTTTCCCTATAGATGAATGGAAGCTTCCTCAATATGGTAATGAAGTCAGTGTGTGGCCTCGTGGCCGTCCGCCACTGTGACAAACAAAAACAGACAGCTTGTTTTTGTAGAGTTGTATTTAAAAACATGTTTATATCTCAAGTTTTAATTCATCAAATTTCATAATTTTGATATTGATAATTTGATATCAAGTTCACGGAAAACTTAGATAGCCTGGGAAGTTTCACTTCATAACTCGCTTGCAAAACGACACAATGCGAAGGTAAAGATTTTGACTCTTTCTGACCTCGTGTGCGGACCTCCGTAGAAGTTCGTTGGAAATTCAAAATAAACAGGGCGATAATGATATGCAAATTGGAGTGCTACGCTGCGCCTGAAATTTCCAAACTTTTGTATTGTAGTGTGTTTATGTGTCCATTTGAACACTACTTTGTAGCTCAGATATCAAAGTTTGACAATTGTTTAAACTGAAGCTCCACAATGTTAGCCTATGACTTTAATACATGCAGTATAAAAGTAACTACCTAGGTATCAACAAAATTACAACTTACATATCTCGACGTGCATAATCCTCTCGCGCAACCAATCCAGTGACAAGCACAATCAATGCCGGCACACCTGGAAGTGCAAATAACAGTTATAGGCAAACGGACGAGAAATGAGCTATTCAAGAAGTCGTGGTAAAACGAGAAGACGTATCGATCATATTTGCCTTTAAAAAAACTATTTCAACATTTTCGGTATTAAATCATCAGACAGCAAATAAATCATTATTTTATACAACATCGTATAATATGTGCAACCCTTCTGGAAAGACAACAGTGTCCCACATAGTCGGCTATGTGAAAACGTCGAATTTAACATTGTGAAGATGATTTTACACTGTGGTGAGGTTTTTCACAGAGTGTTCACAAAGTGATGTTTTGTTCCACACTGGAAATTGATGATTCACAATGTTAAAACGCTCGAATTTAACACTGTGAAGAGAGATATCACACTATGTTCACAATGTGTTCACAATGTGTTCACAATGCGTTCAAACTGTGTTTCACATTGTGTTTCACGCTGTGGGACACTGTTCTTTCTAGCAGGAAAAACTCTATTATGGAAGAATGTAGTCATTAGAGGGAAGCCATTATCGGAAGCGGAGCTAAATGGTAATAAACGCTTCATCAGGACAAATTGTGGGATGAAAAACTAATCATCTTACAAGTATAAAAACATCTTAAAAGCCAAAACACGTAATGCTAAATAAACTAAAAAAAAAGAGAAAAAAATCTTGTCAGTGCATATTAAACATGTTAAAGGCAGGGGATCTCTTTTGCATGCCTAAAAATTAACATTGTGCAAATACAATGGCATTTAGAAGAAAATGCCATCTGTGAACCTTTAGCAAAATATAGGAGCTAGAAACTCAGTTTTAGTGGAAGTATAGTGACCGTTAGACTCAGATTTGAATTTTTTTCTCGCGAGAAAAAAATCCTACCATAGAACATACACTAAAGGCTATTGTTTTTCTTTTACATTTTTAAAATTCTAGGCAATCACTGACCCCCATATTTCACAGACATGCCCTTCATCAATAGCCTAAGGGCATGGATTATCTTTTCCTGGTCTGCGGGGATGTTTGCAAATGAGATCCATTGCCTTTAAATTAAACTAAGTTTCAGAGATAATTATGTCTGCAAACGTTTAAGAGCAGAATGTTGGATAACATAATATTCTTCTTTTTACTTAAACCCAGGTGACAATTGAAAGGCAGCTAAACCCGATGGAGTTTTCGGAATTTTAAGAACACAAACATAATTATATAGAGAGACAGGAAGAAGTGACACAAGGATAAAAAGGGAGCGGATGAGGTGGGAGAAAAGGAGGTGAACGTGGGACTTACCCCAAGCGAACAAACCCGCTTTCAGCATGAATGATGGAATATATGACTTCATGACGTTTACAAAAAGCAAGTACATGTTGAAGCCTTCTACACCCATCCAACACAGAGACGAGAGTGTAAAGTATTGGACGATGGCTGCAAGAAATCCACATACACCACGATCGACATCTTTGTCGGTAGCATAATGACTCCCGTATAATGACGAATTGATCATGTAGGCGATGTACAGACACAGGAGAGTACCGCACATGCACATGAGGATTTGATTGGGTTGCTTCTTCCGAACATCTCTGTGTGTGATATTGAATAAGACACATTTATCAACGGAAATGAATATCGAACTCGGTCATAAATGACTATACAATACGGGTATTTTATTATTCAATCCCTTAAAAGCGCGAGTCAGTTTTGGGGATTTTTTTTTATTTGAAAGCTTTATGCCCAAAGGTCATATCCCACCAGTAACAGATTCTGAATGTCTTTCGTTTTTTTTTAATTTATTTATGAAAAATCTCGGGGGGGGGGACCGAGATGTTCGACTATATTTTACTTTATAGCATCCAAAGGGTTAATAAGGTGTTAAGGTTATTTGAGTTATACCTCATCAAAAAGAGCAGACTCTGCTCTTTCTTATTAAAACCTTATTAACCCTTTGGATGCTATAATGTAAAACATAGTCGAAAATCTCGGGGGTGCCTTCTGAGATTTTTCATTAATTAATAAAAAAAAACGAAAGACAATTCAGAATGTGTTGTTGGTGGCATATTACCTCTGGGCATAAAGCTTTCAAATGAAAAATACTCCCAAAACTAAACTTGTGCTTTAAGCCGAGATTATATAGCCATGAAAACTTTACATTTCCATATTTAACTCAATTTCCCTTGCAGAGGGAACCTGCTGTGAGTAAGACAATGTGGCTGTGAAGGTTCCCTTGGTTCCCATGCAAGAGTTCCTAGGTTCCACTCCCAGTGATGCCCTTTGCGTCCTTTCCTAAGACACTTTATTTTCACATATAATCCCTCGTATAGGAAGAAAATATAGCGGTTTGTGCTGGAAGAAAGAAAACTATTCCAAAGGTAAAGAGAAGCAACCCTTGTCATGACAATGCAATGGGTTACGTAAAATATGTTAATGTGTGTCTTTCGGTCTCGTGATCAGGGGGAGCCAAGATGGAAGCAGAATAAAGCCAGCATAGATTGGTAATCTTGTCACAAAATATCGTCTTTTGGGGTGCATTTGGTGGTGCGAGTGTTTTAATTAACACGTACGACTGCGGTAAAGGATGTGTTTGCCTACCCGTGATGTATGTAATATTTGGGGGCTTGTCCGGGAAAAGCTAGATTTCAAGTCGTGATCACAGTTGTGGTAGACGTTGTGATGAACGCAAACCATGCTTGTTCCCCAAAAGGAGGGTTCAAATCAGGAATGTTAGTCTTTTGTTTACTCATATCTCCGTCTAATCTGTTTCTTCATACCTTAGACCTTTTGTACAGTACCAAAAGAACCCCAAAGGATAAAGGCCAATATCAAATGCTGTATGTGCTATCCTTCGTGTAATGTAGTGACGTGAATCAATAATTCTACTCAACAATCAATCAAACAAACATTTAACACTGCGAAAAATAGAACAACCTTGATAAAATTATATTAATTGTTCGACAAACATATGCAAACTTCATTTCGTTTCGAAGAGTTGTATTTTGATTTATTACTTACGGTGTAGATCCGTACAGAACAAGCGTAATGACAAGACACATAGCCGATAACCCACATCCAATGTAACTCAGTACATGATTAAAATGTGTATCGATTCCATGGAAATTCTGGCAGAAATTGAAGATAAGAAACGGAAGAAAAATACATGAGCCAAAGTGACAAATTTTGATGTGTGTGCTTTTGATTTTTAATGTCTTTAACATCTCAGAGCCTCAGCCCTAAGGCATCAAAAGTCTACAAGCAAAATACAATTTTCGATAAACAGAATAGACCAAACATAATTAGTAGCTTTTAAAATATGTTTTTATGTAGTGTTTGGAGAAATTAAAATGATGAAATTGATACGACAAGGAACTTCAAACATTTCGATTTATGTGCCTGTTGGAATTATATAAGACATACATGTATATATCTCAGCTTCTGTCGTTAATAGCTGGCAAAGGAACAAATAAACAAACAAACATTTTGTACCATTTTCCTGCCATGTTTGATAGTATTGTTATTCAAGATGTTTTCTGGAGAAAATGTTAAATGTTACCATCAAAACAGCAAAGCTGGTGACATGATCACATTCGCATCCTGGACGGGATACATCGTTGGTCGTAAGTTTACACCCAGCAGTCGACCAGCTACCAAGTCCGTTGTCCCCCAGAAAGTCCCAAAAGACACAGGTTGGATTGTCAATGATTGTTGTACTGTCTGAAGGCTAAATTCGAAGACGCATAAATAGAAAAAAAAGATGAAAACTCAACTGGTGCAAAATGTGTTTCAAGGCGTAACAAATGTTAACAAATTCTAATATGTTCCCTAAAAATTGCAGAAGCCTGTTGCAAATTTCTTGGGATTGGTTATGGCAGCTATCTACCGCTGACTTTTATGCCAACAAAATAATAATGCCTTGACAATTTTGAGAACAAAATATTTCTTGCTCCAAGAACCAACAATCACAGTTCTGAGATGGAACCAAGTTTACTTTTTTTAGTGGGGGGGGGGGGGGGGGTGTCGAGAAGAGAAGACACATTTCACAGTATATCCCGGTTCCCTACACATATATATATTTTTTTTTCTAGAAAAAGTATGCTTGCGTCTTGATGCTACTAAAATGATTTTGATATACTTTATATCACAACTATGATAGCAATTCCTATAATACAATAGAAATCACAGCAAAATGTAAGTCACTCACTGGATATGTAGTTTTCATTGATTTGTTTCCCCCTTGCTAGGTTGGTAGATTTTAACACTTTCTGGAATGCAGGGACAATGAAGGGGGGGGGTGGTCTTGAGGGAAAATAACAGAATAGATCCTTTCGTTGATAAAATGTAAGATCAGTCAGTATTGATGAAGCACCATAAAATACACCAACATTCCAACTTAAATCGAAAACTAGAATAATTCGGCTACACGCAGCCGATGGGGTATGCTTCCGCACCCCGTCCAATTCCAAAATTGAAATGTTCAGGGCCTTGTGACCTTTGATTGTTCAACTCTGAAATCTCATCAATTCATCAGTGCCCCATAAAACATACATGTACTTCACCCGAGTTACATCAATAGCTGATAAGACGTTCGCAAGTTACTGTGGTAAAGACCCCAAGTATGGAGCTTTGTGACCTTTGACCTTGAACCTTTCAACTCCAAAATCCGAACACTTCATTGGTGCCTTATAACACTTACTTTACCCAAGTTACCTCAATATCCCATAGCCGTTCTCACATTATCGTGGTAAGGACACCGAGAATGGGGCCTCGTGACCTTCATACGCTGACCTTTAACCCTGAAATCTGATCAGTTCATTGGTGCCTTATAATACTTAACCCAAGTTACATCAAAATCCGACCAGCCGTTCTTAAGTTATCATGTAACGAGCCCAAATCAGACATGTTTTAGGCCCTGTGACCTTTGACCTTTCAACCCCCAAATTTAATCACTTCATTGTTGCCCCATTGTAGATACTTGGTCCTAGTTACATCAAAATCCGATCAGCCAGTCTTAAGTTATTGCGGTAACGAGAACCGGTAACGGACGGACGGACGGACAACCCGAAAAACATACTGCCTCCGGCAACTTCGTTGCGCTGGCGGAGGCATAAAAAAAATACAGAGACGATTAGCGTAGAACAATGTAACTGAAGAATACAGTCCTGACATAATCCATAAGCATAAGTTACGTGAGAATTGTTCATTTTTACGTACTGTTACTAGCTTAACTTCAATAAACCCAGCTTATCTATCAAATTTCAGGTAAATAGGTTTGCTTCAAGATTGGCATTGATATGGGTTAAGGTTTGGCTAACATAGTAAACATATCACGTTATCTCAATAAAACTAATAGTAGTACCCATTTAATACTGTGATTAGATCATGACTAATTAAACGAAACAATGTAAATGTGACAGTCGTATAATAATTGTGTCACATTCAGTCGATGGGTGATGACCTGTATCTGAAGATATAAGAATAGATATACTAGGTGTTAAAAATAATATTTGTTAATTTTGAAAATTAATAACACAAAAACTGCACAACAGATTATACTGGCATTGAGTATAGTTACAGCATAATAGTGAACATTTTTGTTTTAGGTGGTTTGAAGACGATATCAATAATCAGTTTTATGTAATTCATGCTTTTTTTAAAAGTTAGGGTTCAGATTTTGCTCAATATACAACCTCTGTACAAAATTGAAACTGTACAGAAATCGAATGGTGTGTGTCTAGTTCCCACACAATAGCATTAGACAATGGCTATGGATAGTGAATAAAGTCCAGCAGGCTACTTACTAATGAATATTAATAAAGCATATATCTAGCCCAGCTGTAGTGAGAGATTGGCATACCA
>JZLH01S0023044.1:12964-25031 GCA_001188425.1 Eucidaris tribuloides | reverse complement strand
ATTCGCGGCCAAATCAATAGCTGAAAAGTCGCTCTGCGGCCAAATTTGAAGAAAAATAGACATACGCGTCTTTTTGCAGGGGGTGCTGCGCACCCCCTGAAAAATTTCTGAAAATATTTTCAGCACCCCTGCTTCCCAGGGCCATGCTGCAAACCTGAACACGGGCGATCTGATTGGTTGGCAAGAACTAAAATCTTTTCTTGACTTATGCCTGTTAGTTGCTGGCTCCTTCTCCATTTAAGATTTTCTTCTAACTAGTTATAATTATGTGCTTACAATCGCAAGTACGTCATGGCAGTGATTGTCTGACATTTAACGATGAATTAAAGCATCGGTGAGAAAGAAGTTTCAGTTCAAAATCAACTCGGTCTAAAACAAATTATCATCTTTCCGATTTGAGCTTTGAACAGTCTGACCTAATTTCGAAAGAGCATTCATCGAATACATGGTATATTAAGTGATGCCCACTGTTCCTTGTTCGCAGTATTTAGTACTTTTTTAGTTGCAAACACTTTTAATTTTGAGTCAAATACCTCAAAACACTTTTTTTTTCTGTAGGATCACTGTGTGCACACTTCTATAGAAATCAGATAAAATACCTTTTTTTCCAAGCCAAAATACCTTTTTTCAGACTAAAGAATATTTTTTTTCGTAAGAGGTTGGCATCCTTGTATATTGTATACATGTATGAAAATATAAAGTAAGTAGGAATGTAACACATTCGCAGAAATTAACGAGATGTTTTTCTTGTTTAATAGATGTTTGTGTGAGTGGATTAACGTGTATCAACGGAGGAGCCTGTCTCCTGGATTCAAATGGTGTCAATGTCTGCCTGTGCCCGGCTGGTTATGCAGGAGCCATTTGTGAGCTAGGTACGATAATGATCTTCTTCTTCTTGTTTTTGATCTTCCATGTTCCTGTTTTTGATGTTCGTGTTCTTGTTCTTGAAGTTCATGTTCTTGTTTTTTATGTTCATGTTCTTCTTGTTTCTGTTTTTGTTCTGTAGGTATTTGTTTTTGATCTTCTTGTTTTTGTTATCCCTTTTTCTTTATTGTTGTTTGTTTCGAGGTTTTTTTCTTGACTTTGTTGGTCTTTGTTTTTGGTTCTTGGTGTTGTTTCTACTTTTGTTCTTCTTGGTTTTGATCTTTTCTGTTTTGTTTGTGTTTGTTCTTGTTTTCATTGCTCTTGTTCGTTTTTTGTTGTTGTTATTCTCATTTGTTCGTCTTGTCTCTGATGTCCCTGTATTTGTTATTCTTATTCTTGGTTTTGCTGTTTCTGCTTTGTAGTCATTGTTGCTGCTACTGCTGCCGGTTTTTTTTTTGTTGGTGTTTTGGTGTTTTGTTGTTGTTGTTGTTGTTGTTGTTATGATTGTCGTCATCGTCGTTTTTGTATTGTTTATTTCGCCCGATACATTGTGTCTGTGCATGGCCTCAACAACTCCCTGTCCATGTTTTACCGTAATTAATTAGTTAGATGCATATTTATTATTTTTTAAAAAAAATCATTGATATATCTATTTTGTTTTTCTTTCGTATATGACAGAAATCAACGAGTGTGATAGTCAACCGTGTAGAAACAACGGCGACTGCATCGACAGTATCAATGGATTCATTTGCGTCTGTAAGACTGGTTACGTTGGCGTGGATTGTTCACAATCGGGTAAGAATTACGTTACATGGCGAGGTGTACTCTGAAAAAAGTGGTGTTAAGAAATTGTGTATCCAAATTATTGACACAGTTTTTAGAAATCAAACACCGATGTTTAGTGATTTAGCACACGTTTTGTCTCTGAACATGTTTCCAAATTTTACAGTTTTACAGTCTTTACAGTGTATCTTTAAATAGGTGACATGATAGTAATAGAAAAACAGTAAAACATGAACTAACAATATTTTCCACGTTGTCCTAACGGTATGTTATACAATGCAGGACACAATTGTAATTGGGTTAAGTTAATATTGCATCCTAGTTGGTTTGTCATGCACATTAGCACTTGAATTTCAAAAGTCCTGCATTAGAAAAACGGATATTGCATTTTAACCCAATTTTTTTACTAAACGAAATCTTGCCATGTTGTTCATTGATTTTAGATCATTGTTACATGAAAATATATATGATATTTCACTGAAATTTTAGATGAATATCGATAGTTCTGAATACCAGTGCCGAATATAGGATCGACTCGTGAAATATGCAAAATATATCTCAAAATAGAGATGGGAATCAAAATATTATTGATGACTAAAAACAGCATTACGGCATGGAAAAGATATATAGAAAAGTGTAGAAGTTATATAAATTTGCGTGATAGTGCACAAATCGCTGTATTATTGTTTTCTACATTATAGCGGTACCTTAATATGTTTAGATGTGTCATTAGGGTGAAGCACAACAATGCAGTTTATTTCGTCACTATAGAATCCTGAGGGGAAGTAATGGCGTAATTTAGCGAAACGGTATAATATATAGAACTTGGAAGCAAGAGGATCCGCCTTTTAATCCGCACATTAAGTTTCCGTATAATAAATACATTTCATTTGATTTATTTTGTAATCCAGACGGTTCCAACCAGCTTCCTCAGTCGGGTCTGTCGAATCTCCTGATCGAACCTTGGTGGATCGCCCTTATCTGTCTGATTGGTCTCCTCTTCATCATCTTCATCATCGTCTGTCTTTGTACCATGAAGCGACAAGACGACCTCGACAAGAAACGACTGATGGCACTGGCCGCATAGATGTAATCATTAGCCCTCTAAGTCCCATACGTTAAATTTTATATTGCTTTTAGTAAGGGGCTGTCACTTCATGGGGCTAAGAGGGTAAATGTTGAAGGCCAAGTGTTTAGGCGTCATTCAACCAAAGAACTAGTTTCCATTTTTCTTATACATAATCATCAGAATGAGTCTTCAAATAAAGGAAATATCCCTAGATCATAGATCGCTGTATTGTGCTGCCATTCTAGTTCAAACGTTTGTATGTACAATGACGGAATCACATGTAACATGTTGCACTTGATTGTAGCATGGACCTACTAGATTCATGGTTGTAGCTACCAATAGAAGAGCTGCAGTCACACTGCGTCATAATTCGACTATTGCCCCCACGTAGTTCTGAACCAGTTTGATGTCAACTCTCTAGCTGTCTGACTTAGGGGAAAATCAAATATTAAAAGGCCAACTGCCGAGGCGTATTTCAATCAACGAAAGTTATTTGCCGGAACACAGTTGATTAGAACGAGTCTTAAAAAGCAGTAGCTTGGTGTAAGAGATAAAATTCTGTATTATTACATAACGCAGTATTATTAGACAAGATTACACAAGTAGGACATTAGAGTGTCGAAGTGTGACGTCATTTTGGTTCCGAAATATGTGTGGACAATGGTGAAATCAGGTGTAGTGCTTCGCAACTAATTGTTCCTACCAATGCATAAGAGAGCTACAGAATTGCACCATATGTTATGGTTTGGCTATTGTCATTTTCAAACAAGTTTGACGTCATCACCTCTGCCCTCTAATTATAATTGCATTGTGGGAAACAGTCGTGCCCCGTTTTTGTTAGTTTATTCAAAACGGGGTGCTAGTCCATTTAGCCCCGAATGTGGGCGAATGAGGGCGTTCAGGATGTTTCATACAAAACATTCAAAACAATTACTGGGCTATTCGCAAAAAATACACTTATGATTAACTGATGTCACGCAGTAAAACAAGTGATTACATTTAATAGTTTATCATATAAACAATGCTATTTGCTTTGTATTATGGAAAGTTAAATTCAATTTCAATTTCAATTTATTTGTTTCCAAATATCATAAAACCAGTATAATACAAACAAATATACAATATACAATAATAATACAATAGGTTATAAAATATTGTCCGTGGAGTATTATGACAGGTATCAATGTAAAATGAATGAAATGGGCCGTGGATTGCGAAGCACTAAGCTTGAAGGTGTGACAACCCCGAAATTACGTATAGTCGCTTTATTGGATTCTGAATAATATGAATAATGTTAGTATGTGGTATGTATACTCATGTCGATCCCTATCTCCTCCGTTAACAAGGACTATCCCTTGGCCATTCAAGTTTAACGACCCACCTATGCCCTGGTGTTTTAAAAGATAATAGAGTCTTGTATATGACTGAAGGGGGTAGGAGTGGTTATAATTAAAAGCACGGTTGCCAGAAATATACGATGAAATTTACACACTGTGGATTTCATCATTCTACGAGTTATCGGTCATATGAGCATTAATTATTTTTAATTCTTTTAAATGATGATAGGAGCGGTGAGGTATCATTGTTCTGTAAAATGTTTAGATATTGATGCAGAGTAGCCGGTTATTCACTCGCCGTTCGACTGTCGGCCTACTTGATGAGTTCTCTTTACTAAAGGCATATGCTAAATGATCTCGGGTGAGAAATTAATATTTTGAAACAAAGTCCATGTACAGTACATCAATAATCATAGTGCAGAGTTTTCTCTTCATAGTTTATACATTATTATGCTAGTCTACTCTCCTAATATATCTTTGGTCTATCACTTGTGTTTATATGCAAAGTTGAAGCAAGAATACGTTTAGCAAGATTACTCTGAATCTGTAAGTATGCTACTAAGAATACAGAAAGGGTTTTTTTATGACTAGTCCACTCTACAGTCAAATTGAATAACTGTAAATATTTACAAATCATGCTACTATGTTAGAATTGATGCCTTTCCCTCTCCCAGTATAAGGAGCCTAGGGTAAGCACATTTCGCACAAGTTGCACAGGGTGTAGTGGGTGATCTATGCAACCAATCATTCTATGTTAAATCAACAACTTGGATGACTACAAATTATCACAATCGCAAACAGCAGTTCCCCGCTAGTGTGGGTCCATTCTACCGTCTCCATGGTAACAAGTTCAAATTATCAGCAGGAACATAATATATCGTAAATATCTTTTATCAGACTTCGAAAAGTTTCAAATAAGGAACTAGGAAGGATAATGACACGATAACAATCACCAGTTAAGACAATCTGAATCAAAGCAATGTTATGTTTGATGATCAAATTAGCAATATAGAGAGGATAGAATCATGTTGTGTATGAATCTTTTCAGTCAGTGCGGGTCACTGCTGTTTCGTCATTTTGTAATTTGTAACCGCCTAATTCATTTTTCTTTATCTTTAAGTCCGTCTATTCTTGCACATACGTATTTGAAATAGAGAATTAAATATACCATAGTATAACTTGAATATCACAGTAGCTTTGGAATTAATTCCAGTATAAAATAATTTCTGGGCTTGATAGATACAGTGCATGTATTTTTGTGTTTCCCGTTAATATAATGTCTATAATATAAGTTGTGAGTTAAGGTTAACAGATTCTTTCATTTTCACATTTAAAATTTTGTGTTAATAATTATGTTGTTTGCTGCACCGTGCATTTTTTATGACATAGATAGTAGCAGGAAAAGTTAATGGACACTGAATTATTATTTTATCATTTTATGAAGGAGCTAGAAGCTTGTCTTTAACCCAAAAATAACTACCAGTTTAGTTTTGTTTATTTTAATTCACAATACAGCTATTGTCAATCTTTGTATTTTGATTCTGCTAAAAAGCATCGACCGTTTAAGTAAGACTTGCATCGCGTATATCGCAAAAGAATTCATGTCATTTACATGTTAGGATTGTATTGTAAACACAACTGTTTCTATGAAAATCTGTCATTTCAAGTTTTTGTGAATTCTAGTATAAGTTTCTAATTTGCACGATTTGTGTTGTTCTCTGGAGAATTATGTGTTTCTGCAGTGATATGTGTTTTTTTTTTAATGGACAGGGCCAGTAATATTGGTTTTTAATACTTAACTTTACGTTCTAGAAGAACTGGATATCTGTCATATTTCTTTATATTTTATATTTATTTCTTTTTAAATAGAAGGCTACTGAAACAGTATTTTTTCTTGCAAATTAATTTGACAAGATTCTCACTAACATACAGATGTAGTGTGTGTGTGTGTGTGTGTGTGTGTGTGTGTGTGTGTGTGTGTGTGTGTGTGTGTGTGTGTGTGTGTGTGTGTGTGTGTGTGTGTGTGTGTGTGTGTGTGTGTGTGTGTGTGTGTGTGTGTGTGTGTGTGTGTGTGTGTGTGTGTGTGTGTGTGTGTGTGTGTGTGTGTGTGTGTGTGTGTGTGTGTGTGTGTGTGTTTGTCTGTATGTCTGTGTGTCTGTGTGACCGGTTCATATAGATCATTTCTTGGTTGCTATGGTAACCTGCGTCGTGCAGTCCATGTCAGCCAATACCAAGTCTTTCTGTCTCAAAATCCTTGTCTTGACATTAAAATAAGTCGAAATTTGTTGAAATGTCGTTCCATTGCCCATCAGTCTTTCATTGGTAATTAGAGGGTTTGTACAATCAGTCAATCAATGAGTTTTACGATTTTACTGAGAAAAACAGTAATATTAGTTGTTTTCCCTTTCTGACAGAAAATACTTGGTTTAGCTTGAATTTTTATTCAAACTCGTTGACCAGAAAATTTTATAATGTTAAACTATAACCTGTGGTGTTTCAAGGTTGTTGATAACTTTACCCAGAGTTATAATCAACGTGTCATAGGATAATTCTTTTCATGTCTTGAACATAAAAACGACCGCTTAGTCAATTTGGGGAAATTATTGTGCATTCTAATGAAATATTAGTTGAGATATTGTTATAACATTATCCGATCTATTTTTTTTCTTAGTTTCAAGAAGAAAGATTAGTGTGGGGACAGTCCCTGTGATTACGTTTGCTCCCCGAAGTCTTTTATGGTATTTCCGCGCTCATGAACGGTTCGCATTCATTCCTGAGTTAATGCATAAAAGTCATCAATGGTATTTCGTTGTTTCTTTCAGGTTCTGTTTGCTTTTATTACTCTATAATGGGAGAATATATATTATCTTAAAGTAGACTCGAGGTTGAAAATGACACTTTAACAAAGTTATGTTTTCAATTATCTATATAAAATGGAAATACATATATGAGTTCAGTGAGAGAGAAATGATTACAATAAAAAGTTCATGTTGTAGAGATTTTAAAAATGCGATTTTATGACATAAAGTGCACCAAAAAATATATATTTCGTATATAAATCTAATGTAAAGTATGCTCATTTCTACTATTTAGTAAAAATCTTAGTTGAAAAAAAAACCTGAAGAGTCGTCAATTTTCATATAAATATGCTGTTTTACGTAATCGCCGATCAAATTAATGAGCTTTGCTTACGTACAAGATACATAGTAATGGCATGATCAGGTATACTTATTTAATATATTTGGATAATAACTCGTCAAAAGAACAAAGTTACAAAACCCATCTCAGTTTGTAATGATTTATACTTTCTCATTAGTAGATGAAGTATTGGTGATATTCTAGAATCAAATATTTCACCTGGATAACTCTGAGAAGAGCATCCATTTCCAGATTCGGGTTTCCCCAAAAAACTACATTATCATGTGGAGAGAACATGGACATATAACCTGGTGCTTTGTTTTTTTGTCAAGATGTATCGAAAAAAGTAAGAGTTAATGTTCGCATAGAATGATAATTTTGTATCTGAATTCTGGTATATAAGTTATGAAATGAAAGAAACACCCCGCTTTGTATCAACTACTGTTAAAAATGATTTACAATAAAATTTTGAATATATTACATCAAGAAATTTTGTATTGTGTCTTCAGTTTTTTTTTAAATGTGGACTCTTGTTCACAAGAATTTTACATGCCGCAAACATCACACGTGTTCATTTATTTATGTTCGATGTCATGTATGGTTTTATAACTGCATATACAATGTTTTTAAATGATCATTAGGCCTATAGTTATGAATTTCGTTATATTCAAACCTACAAGTGTGTATGCATGTGCATATGTGTGTGTGTGTGTGTGTATGTGTTGGGTAGTATGTGTGTGTGTGTGTGTGTGTGTGTGTGTGTGGTGTGTGTGTGTGTGTGTGTGTGTGATGGAGTGTGTGTGATGTGTGGTGTGTATGTGTGTTGTGTGTGTGTGTGTTTGCGTGTGTGTATGTGTGGTGTGTTTGCGTGTGATGTGTGTGTGTGTGTGTATGTGTGTCTGTGTGTGTGTGTGATCGGCATGTTATGTATGTGTGTGTGTTTGTGTTTGGGTATGTGTGTTTGTGTGTGTGTGTGTGTGTGGTGTGTTGTGGGTGGTGTGTGTGTGTGTGTGTGTGTGTGTATGTGTGTGTGTGTGATGGTGTGTGTGTGTGTGTGTGTGTGTGTGTGTGTGTGTGTGTGTGTGTGTGTGTGTGTGTGTGTGTGTGTGCTATCGTTCTCCAATCCGTTTCGAGGAGTTGTGAGTTTACACACACCCACAATATAGACACGTGTCATTTGAGTGGCACCTCAAATAATGATTTATAGTGCGCAATTTATGTTTGGCACAAGAATAACTTTTGCAGTAATTTCACACATACACACACACACACACACACACACACACACACACACACACACACACACACACACACACACACACACACACACACACACACACACACACACACACACACACACACACACACACACACACGACACACACACACACACACACACACATACACACACACACACACACACACAACATTGACCTAGAATTGTAGGCATTTCCTCACACCGGGGAGAGGGGCTGATTTGTTATGTAAATAGATAACCACTCTCCTCCCTCTTCTCGTCTCCCTCCTGTGTTCCCCCTCCTTCCATTGCCTTATTCTCATTCCCTTGAATATCTTAACAATCTGTCTTGAGGTGTTTTTTTTTTCCTTTCGTTTTCTTTTATTGTTTGATTAGTAGCGGTAATACAGGTATTGTTTGTCTCCTTGCCAATTACATTCATTATATGTAATTTTTCGGCAAGAAATAAGACGGGATGTCATTGCGATATTGTTTTTGGAGGGGGTGACTGTTTTCCATTACGTTTGACTGTTGGGATGATTATATTGATGCTGTCATTTTGTTGCTTTTAAGAAACCGACATGGCACTTGAAAGTAATTATATTCTCACTATTCTTTTTCAAATATCAGTAAGGCTTCACGTACACCTGTCATCCAGTACCTATGCCAAGGGGTGGCTCCAGTGTGAAATCTTAGAAGGGGCGGAATCCGTTGGGAAAATTTTTTTGCCGCCCCTACCCCTCCCCCCCCCCAAAAAAAAGAGAGAGAAAAATCACAACCAAAGAGCAGTAGACAGCGGGTTGTAGGGGGCCGATGACGTCGAAAATCATTTCTGCATGAAAAAAATACTTGCCAAACAGCATCCGACAAACAGAGGATAGAGGGCCAACGAAGACGAAAAGCATGTATGCCTGCCAAACATTTTTTTTTTTACTACCAAAACAGCATTCGACAAGCGACGACGACGAAAAGCATTTCTGAATGCCGAAATAATTCTATCAGGCCAAATCAAGAATAATAGGGTGGGGTAGCATTTTCGGAAACGGTTAAATCCCCGTTATTTTTATTACTTTGAAAACACTAGGGGCGACCGCCCCTTTCCCCCCCCCCCTCCTCTCCCCATTAGCGACGACCCTGCCTGTACCCTTCGACGGAATGATGATTACAGTTACATCGTACAGGCTGAATGATAGTACCTTTGAAGTGTTTCATGCACAACAACAACAACTTACATTTAATTGCAGTGCATCGCAATGATGCTTCAATAAGGTCCGACAGATTACAAAACAAATTACTGGGCATTCAAATCAAAAATTGACACTTGGAATGATAGCGTCATGTTATATTTGCACATTTATTTTGAAGGCAAATAAACTTGAGTATTGTTACGTATTGTATGCCAATTGCATAATTACCGGTATGTGTTATGCCGAGATTGACAACATTATTCTTTGTCTTTGAAACTATGTCGGTATCAAATAAGATTTGAAGCAGTTTATGATAATCTAACTACCTTTAAGGACACACAACTCTATACAATTTACAATTACAAATAGATTTCTTTATGTTTCCAGTTCGTGCGTGGGCATACGTGCGTACATGTTTGTGAATTTGAGTATCATAGATCGCAAAAAAGTATTCAACCCGAATAAATGTTCCAATAACTTAACTATATTTGACTATTTCAAAGATGCTACCGCATTATAATAACACGACTTAAATATTAAAGTATGTAACGTTTATCCAACAGTGACATGTGCTAAAATTATATATATATTCTAATACAAAATAATATCATAATGTACTACAAAATCAGTTCAGCACATAAATAAAATCTTGATATATTACCTTACCTTACACACGTTCATGCTTCATTCATTCGCGACTCATTACCCATGAATAATTCCGCACTAATTACATTCTTAATTTCGTAGATGTATTCAAGTTACTCAACAGTCATATTGTCATTCCCCTATCAATTTTACTGAAGGGTGGTAGAATATTGCTGCAAAAGTAATATAACTCTAATTATTAAGGTTGATGCTGATGTGTTATATAATATTATGTGAGAAAGTAAATAATTACAGAAAGAACATGTGTGTATAATTTTGAATTTTATTCGCAAAATTACGTTAAACTGTCTGTAAGCCTTCAGGTGGTGGTCACATTTGCTATATGTGCACCGTGAGTTCTTTCTGTTCTTGATATACACCTTTCTACGTTTAACATAAAATGACGCCACTCTTACTCTATCTCAATGCGTTGTTAAGCAATCTAAATTTTGTTTATTGTAACTATTATATTCGTTCACAACTTGTCCCTTTAACTCTAACCTGTGCTTATTTCTTGATTCCACATTTCTACCAAATCTAAAAGACCACTTCAAGATAATTTCGTTTATTGATTTAATACTGACAGTGTGTCTAAATCAGAATAATTACAAAACGTACATAACCGTGACAGAATCAGTATACTGCATCTTTGGTACTTCTTCTTCTTCTTCTTCTTCTTCTTCTTCTTCTTCTTCTTCTTCTTCTTCTTCCCCTTCTTCTTCTTCTTCTTCCCCTTCTTCTTCTTCATTCACAAGGACTAATGTTGACATTTTTTAATATTGATACACCAGTTGATTCAGTAGTCTTCTTTCTTGCTTAATAGAATTCTTGCGCTCATTGGTTGATGCCCTGATTGCAGCGCATGCGCTATGTTTAGGTTCTGAAACAGAAATGGGGCGTGTCTGCTTCTGTCACTCATGTCAGATGTGTCGCTTGACGGTGGTGCTCAACCACATCGAAGTCAAAAATCTCTTTGGATAAAAATCCTATAAATCACTACTGTTAATTTACCCGGTCATTTATTCACTCGACTTTAGTCTCAAGCTGACGGAACAAACACCCTCTTTTTCTGTTTATTGTCTCGATGCTTGAAGTTATCGTCGTTCACTAACTCTTTGCTCGCGAAAATCAATCGATTGAACTTATCTTTATGTAGATTGCGACTATCGCATTATTTTAGTGCCATAAGATAAAGATAGGACCTACAGAATTTATGATTAGCTATTGCCCGGGCTTTAATTTATTGTCAGCGATCATTTTATTTTATGTTAGGTTTTAATAAATTTCGGCTTGACTTAAAAAAAAGGAAAGTAGCGAAACGCATATAGAGGCTACAGTATTACCAAAAAAAAATGTTTTCCACTGATAATACCTTTGAGGAAACCACGGACATCACCTACTATTATGAATATGAAGATGTGCCTGCTACGATGATACTTATTGACACTATTTTTGCGTCGGTCTACATCTTTATTTCCTTCTTTGGGTTATTGGCTAACTTGATAGTGATTTTCGTCGTTATTCGAGTAAAACTGTTCCACAACACCACGTACTACTTCATCGCTAACCTCGCATTATCCGATGTGTGCTACCTGACCTGTAACGGCTTGATTCTTTCTGTATTCATTCTTCTCGGGAAGTTTCACCGATGTACTGGTCTCATTGCTTACTCTCAGGCGGTAAGTCAACTAATCAATGTAAATATTAATACATTTCTTTTTTAGATAATATGTGAAGAGGAGGAGGAAGAGGAAGAACAGAAGGAAAAGGAGGAAGAGGAGGGGGAGGAGGAGGAAGAAGAAGAAGA